>JAAGKR010011381.1:0-17500 GCA_011419295.1 Clarias macrocephalus
TAACATGAATGCACTGATATCATACATTAATTAATGGCACCCCACCGATGCACATGTCGCTTCTTCAAATTTGTCCAAAATGAGAGGTTTTTCGTTAAAGCACAGACTTTATGCCAGGAGCAGAAACACAGCTGGTAGTTCAGCCTCCTCTGGAGTAGTGTGTAGGGGTAGTGGGGGTAATTATTTATTTATAGGGTATAATTAATGTTATAATACTGTACATGTAATGCAGGATGTGGGGATGTTTTCTGTTCTACAGTAAATAATCAGGAGAAATCTTACCTGTGGAAGGTGGAGAATGATCCGGACTCGTCACGGCTCAGTTTAGCTGGGTTTAAAAACGTTTAATCAGCCGACAGGAAACACTGACAACATGTGCAGGGGAACAAACCCCCCGCAAATCTGTCTGTCTCTGTGTCTCTGTCTGCCTGTATGAGTCCCGGTGTCTCTGTGTCTCTGTACGAGCCTCTGTGTGCCTGTATGTGTTTATGTATGCCTGTATGTGTCTCTATCTGTCTCTGTGTGCCTGTACTGTATGTGTCTCTGTGTGTCTCTGTGTGTCTGTATGTGTCTCTGTGTGTCTGTATGTGACTCTGTGTGTCTGTATGTGTCTCTATGTGTCTGTATGTGTCTCTGTGTGTCTGTATGTGTCTCTGTGTGTCTGTATGTGTCTCTATGTGTCTGTATGTGTCCCTATGTGTCTGTATGCGTCTCTATGTGCCGGTACTATATGTGTCTCTGTGTGTCTGTATGTGTCTCTGTGTGTCTGTATGTGTCTCTGTGTGTCTGTATGTGTCTCTGTGTGTCTGCATGTGTCTCTGTGTGTCTGTATGTGTCTCTGTGTGTCTGCATGTGTCTCTGTGTGTCTGCATGTGTCTTTGTATGCCTGTATATGTCTCTGTGTCTGTATGTGTCTCTGTGTGCCTGTACTGTATTTGTCTCTATGTGTCTGTATGCGTCTCTATGTGCCTGTACTGTATGTGTCTCTGTGTGCCTGTATGTGTCTCTGTGTGTCTGTAATGTATGTGTCTCTCTGTGTCTGTAATGTATGTGTCTCTGTGTGTCTGTATGTGTCTCTGTGTGTCTGTATGTGTCTCTGTGTGTCTGTATGTGTCTCTGTGTGTCTGCATGTGTCTTTGTATGCCTGTATATGTCTCTGTGTCTGTATGTGTCTCTGTGTGCCTGTACTGTATTTGTCTCTATGTGTCTGTATGCGTCTCTATGTGCCTGTACTGTATGTGTCTCTGTGTGCCTGTATGTGTCTCTGTGTGTCTGTAATGTATGTGTCTCTCTGTGTCTGTAATGTATGTGTCTCTGTGTGTCTGTATGTGTCTCTGTGTGTCTGTATGTGTCTCTGTGTGTCTGTATGTGTCTCTGTGTGTCTGCATGTGTCTTTGTATGCCTGTATATGTCTCTGTGTCTGTATGTGTCTCTGTGTGCCTGTACTGTATTTGTCTCTATGTGTCTGTATGCGTCTCTATGTGCCTGTACTGTATGTGTCTCTGTGTGCCTGTATGTGTCTCTGTGTGTCTGTAATGTATGTGTCTCTCTGTGTCTGTAATGTATGTGTCTCTGTGTGTCTGTATGTGTCTCTGTGTGTCTGTATGTGTCTCTGTGTGTCTGTATGTGTCTCTGTGTGTCTGCATGTGTCTTTGTATGCCTGTATATGTCTCTGTGTCTGTATGTGTCTCTGTGTGCCTGTACTGTATTTGTCTCTATGTGTCTGTATGCGTCTCTATGTGCCTGTACTGTATGTGTCTCTGTGTGCCTGTATGTGTCTCTGTGTGTCTGTAATGTATGTGTCTCTCTGTGTCTGTAATGTATGTGTCTCTGTGTGTCTGTATGTGTCTCTGTGTGTCTATATGTGTCTCTGTGTGTCTGTATGTGTCTTTGTATGCCTGTACATGTCTCTGTGTCTGCATGTGCCTCTGTGTGTCTGTACTGTATTTGTCTGTGTGTGTCTGTATGTGTCTCTGTGTGTCTGTATGTGTCTCTATGTGCCTGTACTGTATGTGTCTCTGTGTGTCTGTATGTGTCTCTATGTGCCTGTACTGTATGTGTCTCTGTGTGTCTGTATGTGTCTCTATGTGCCTGTACTGTATGTGTCTCTGTGTGTTTGTATGTGTCTCTGTGTGGCTCTGTGTGTCTCTATGTGCCTGTACTTTATGTGTCTCTGTGTGTCTGTATGTGTCTCTATGCGTCTGTACTGTATGTGTCTCTGAGTGTTTGTATGTGTCTCTGTGTGTCTGTATGTGTCTCTATGTGCCTGTACTTTATGTGTCTCTGTGTGTCTGTATGTGTCTCTATGCGTCTGTACTGTATGTGTCTCTGTGTGTCTCTATGTGCCTGTACTTTATGTGTCTCTGTGTGTCTGTATGTGTCTCTATGCGTCTGTACTGTATGTGTCTCTGTGTGTCTGTATGTGTCTGTGTGTCTGTATGTGTCTCTATGTGCCTGTACTGTATGTGTCTGTATGTGTATGTGTCTGTGTGCCTGTACTGTATGTGTCTCTGTATGTCTGTATGTGTATTTATGTGTCTGTACTTTATGTGTCTCTGTGTGTCTCTATGTGTCTCTATGTGCGTGTACTGTATGTGTCTCTGTATGTCTGTATGTGTATTTATGTGTCTGTACTATATGTGTCTCTGTGTGTCTGTATGTGTCTCTGTGTGCCTGTACTGTATGTATCTCTGTGTGTCTGTATGCGTCTCTGTGTGTCTGTAGACGTCTCTGTGTGTCTGTATATGTCTCGGTGTGTCTGCATATGTGTTTGTGTGTCTGCATACGTCTCTGTGTGTCTGTATGTGTCTGTATGTGTCTCTGTGTGCCTGTACTGTATGCGTCTCTGTGTGTCTGTATGTGTCTCTGTGGGTGTGTCTGTCTGTATGAGTCTCTGTGTGTCTGTCTGTCTCTGTTCGCCTGTGCCTCTGTTTGTCTGCACGAGTCTCTGTGTGATGTATGTGTTTGTCTGCCTGTCTGTCTGTGTCTCTGTGTGTCTGCCTGCCTGTGTGTTTGTCTGGCTGTGGTTCTATGTGTGTGCCTCTTTCTGTCTGTCTACCTGTGTCTTTGTGTGTCTGTCTGCCTGTGTCTCTGCGTGTCTGCCTGTGTTTCTATCTGCCTCTCTGTGTGTCTGTCTGACTATGTCTCTGTATCTATCTGTCCGCCTCTCTCTGCCTGTCTTTTTTCTGGCTGTATCTCGCTGTCTGTTTTCCTGTTTCCTGTTTTTCTATATCTCTGTGTTTTGCTGCTTGAATCTGTGTGTCTTTGTCTACTTGTCTACTTGTGTGTGTTGTGTCTGCATGCCTGCATCTTTGTCTGTCTGTCTGTCTTCTGTCTCCCTATGTATCCGTCTCATTCTGCTCGCTTGCCTCTGCCGCTATCTCTCAGTCTGTCTGTCTCTGTCTCCCTACATCAATGTCTGTCTGTCTGTCTGTTTCTCTTTGCCTGCTGATCTGCCATCATATATATTTTGTTGTCCCTGTCTGTCTTTCGCTGTCTGCCCCATCATCTGTCTTTCACTCTGTTGCTGCCTGTCTGTCTCTCTTATCTTCCCTAAACAAGGTGTAATCTTTCTTCTCTCCCTCACCTATTGCGTCTGTGTCTAACAGGAGTCTACGATCCAGAACGCGCGGCAGTGTAGGAGCAGCATCGTTATTTGGTTTACACAGACGGTGTTTGTGAGGTTTTAATAATAAATCAAAGTCAGTTTATTAAGCAGACGCCATTTCAGACACATTTTTCTTTCTCTCTCTCTTTTTTTTTTCAGAATGAAGAGTAAACCTGCAGGATTTCGAGCTCCCGCGGCTTTAACTGTCCCACATAAATATCCGACAACGGAAAAAAGGGAAAGCTCTTTTTGGTTGGTAAAATGCTTTATCAGCGCATTAGAGCAGCACACACACTCATTCACACACACGCAAGCAAAATAAACTGTGGGAAAAATTCAGTGTGACATATTTAATGATCAAAAATATATAAAACTACCAAAGTATTGTGATTGTAAATGGTGTGCATATACAGTGTGTGTGTGTGTGTGTGTGTAAGGTGTGTTGGTCTGGAAGTTCTCACCCTGGTGGTTTTGATCTTGTTCCCAGAGGAACACATCCAGCCCGAGTTGTCCGGCAGCGTCTTGCACTCCTCCCCTTCCAGACACGGTTCCATCTCACACCACCACTTTCCGATCACAATGGAGGCTACACAGGACGGACACACACACACACACACACACACACACACACACACACACACACACACACACACACACACACATATATATATAAAATAAGGTGAGATGTTGTCTATTGGGAGCAGACTATGATGAGAATTGTGATCCTGTAAAAGTAGAATTTCCACATCTGAGCAGAAACTTGAACCGTCCCTGGTTTGTAAAGTCGGGTTCAAAAGCCAATCGGTGCAGTGTGTGTCCCCCTAAGTTATTACATCACACTGGTGTCTCTTGTACACTCTTATACGTTGTAAAGAGTGTACAAGAGTTATAATCTGAAGATGTGCCTGCTGTGCTGTACATACCTGCAGAACTAACAGACATCCTGTAACACCGCGCAACTCTAAGGGTGAGCCCAAAACTGTTACATCAGTTCATTTGTAACTGCGGTACGAGCAAAAAATGGAAGATTTTTTCCTGTGGTCTGTGTGTGTGTATCCGGTGCCGAAACACCTCATAGAAGCTTTTACTGTAGATATCGGCTGACGAAATTTGTACCGACACGGATTCATCACTACGAGCCTGAGAGTAAACGGCAGAGTGCGGAACGGAAACGTCCTCAATCGCAGACTGAGAAAAAGTTCAAGAGTCGACCATCGGCTGGAAAAATTCGTCAACGCTTACGGTTTTCTGGGATTCTCGAGGGCCAGAAGTATTGGAACATCATCAGGAAAGAGGTTCAACAATCAACAATGATCCAGTGAGACACTTATTAAAGAGTTGAAGACTAAACTTCAGATTAAATGCAGAGGACTGATATCCGAGTGCAAAAACTCATCAGACTTTCACCTGTTTGGTCTCCTGAAAGCAGCCCTACGAGGACGGAAGGTGGACTTCTGATGAAGAAGTGAAGACAGCGGCGCATAAATCTAACTGATTGTTTTTTTTCTTGTTCACACTGAAGCTTCATGTGAATTTTACACAACAACAACAAAAAAAAACTCCTTCATTGTTTTTAATTGAATGTTAAATTCCCCCTCACTACAATGAGCTGTAAGGACAACAGACGTCTCTTGAAAGGCAGATAAGCCGCGAGAGACAGACGATTCTCGCGCACGCTCTAGACGCTCAGGCTTCTTCCGCGTCTCCGGCTCGCCTGAAAGCTTTGTGCTCCTCAAAACTCCCGTTTCTAATGTTCCCACTTCACACAGATTACACGCTCACACGGAGAACAAAACCTTCTCTGAGTGCAGCATGGAGATTTCTGTAACATGCTCCTACTGCTCACTAAACACACAAACACACACAGAACGTTCCATTCCTAAGTGAAGAAATCACAGCGTATTGTTGGATCCTCACCTACACACAGGACGTGACTTTATTATTCCATCACATAGCGAGGACTAATCTAACAAAAGAATTGCTTTTGTTAGTCATAAAGAATGTTCTAATAGATCTACCATCATGCTGGGGGATAGTTAAGCAATATCGCACTCGAGGTCGTGCTGTCGTGCTGAATATCAGCATGACAGTCGGCACGACAGCACAACCTTGAGTTGATATACAAAATTTCCACCATAACAAACAGCATTTATTATCTACAGATGATGATTTGTTTGTTTATTTAACAAAATATTGATTGGATTTTAAAATGAAATAAAATTGATTTTTATCACATTGACTGGGTCGTGCTGAACAAAGGATATGACACACACTATATTGTGCAACGGTCGCCTTGCGAACACCTCCAGGGTCCGGGTTCGATCCCCGGCCAGGCTCGATTCCCGTCTCTGTGTGCGTGGAGTTTGCATGTTCTCCCCGTGCTTGGTGGGTTTCCACCCACAGTCCAAAGACATGCAGGTTAGGTTGCACACAAAACAAAACTGCACACAAAACAAACTACTTTTTATTTAGAATTTCAGATAAATTATACAGCAAACGGTGTCAACTTTTGATCCATGAACTCAGTTATTTTAAGAAAGAACAGTTTTAAAGACTTATGTTAAATTACTTTTTTTTTTTTTTTACATTAAGTGAATTTTTTTAATGTTGCAAAATTAAAAAAGCATCTAAGTGTAAGTTCTGTGTTGTTGCATCCTGTTGTAGACGCTCTAATCGCTGCAGTGCGTCTGTGCAGAGGCACAAAGACAAACTTAAAACTTAAAACCAACAGTAATTGCTTTATTACTCTGTTGAGAGTGTAAAGCACTGATAATGCAAGCTTCAGAAAGCCTGATAGTGTTTTTTTTTATTCTTTCTGTTAAAAATGAATAAACTTGTAAACACACACACACACACACACACACACACACACACACACACACGTCGTATAAGCACGCCAGGCTCCTTTACAACTAATGCTACAATGAGGCACTTCAGAACAGAAGCTGAACGCTTAAATAAATACCTGCACTTTGATTCCGTTTCCTCCCACCCCGCCGTTACAGAAGCACTTCTCTTCCCAGCTTCAGAGACGAAACCCAGACGAGCACATTTGCGATTCAGGGAGAGCCTGACTCGGGTGTGAAGGTTAAACGTCTAGAGCGAGTCGTCTTCCTCTGATCTCTGGCCCCAGCTTTTACAAGGTAATAATCAATCAAGGTAAAAAAACGCTGGATTATAGAGTCGAGAGTCAGACTGAGGAACGTTACAAAGAGCTTTACATCCGCACTCACAACGTACGTGATGATAAACATCAGGCTGCCCGGGAAACGCCGTCACTAAGAGCAATTTAGACATTTTTGTTTTTTGTATATACGCTGCCTGGAGCTCTAATATTTTATTAACCATCTTGTGGTGGCTGAATCACGTGTGAAAATGACTCCTCATGCTGCCAGAACCGGAAGTATTTACCCCTCAAGTCTTCTGACCCGAACCGTTTGTACTTTCGCCATGTGACTCTCATAGACGAATGCAGTACAGAACACAGGAAATAGAAATCAGTGGTTCTTCTCATCAGCCTCCTGGTCCGAGTCGTTCGTTCTTTTGAATCTCCTGCACTGCATAGCGTCTGTGGGAGTCGCGCGACAAAAGCATGAACGACTCGGGACTAGAAGACTCGTGAGAAGAACCGCTGAGTTCTGTTTCCTGTGTTCTGTCCTGCATTCGTCTATGAGAGTCGCGTGACAAAAGAACGAACAATTCGGACCGGAAGATACGATGGCGAGCTGCTCATTCTGTTTATCAGAATATGTCCTCAGATGTGTTGGGCGTCTGCTTATTGAAAATGTACCATTTTATTTTATTTCTGATCAAAAGAACGAAATGAACTAAATGACTCGAAAAAAGATTCGTTCTTTATGATGAACGAGATTCAAAGAACCGAGTCACTAAAATGATCCAAACTCCCCATCACTAGTACATTCAGGTGGTCATGTGACTTCATTTTATCGCCACATAACGTTGCTGAGTTTCGACCTGAGCGATTGAAGCGACCCCAGATCATAACCCCGCCTCCAGAGGCTCGTACAGTGGACGCTATGCATGATGGGAGCATGGCTTCATGCGCTTCCCTTCTCACCCTGACACGCCCATCGCTCTGGAACAGACTCAGTCTGGACTCATCATGACCTTTTTACATCGCTCCAAAGTCTGATTTTATGCTCCCTAGCGAGGCTTTTTTTACTTAGTCTCACAAACAAGTGGTTTTCTTATGGAACAGAAATGCTCTTACTTGGAACTTTCACTATTAAACACAGCTGTGATGACTTTTTATGATGCCACTTCGCCAAGCGTTTAAGTGATCTCTGATCACAGTCATTCATGATTTGTTTTTCTGGGCATGTCAAGTTGACATTTCAGCATTTATCCTTTTAGGTTCTAATAATGTCTTGGACAGCTCTTAACACAATTCCAGTCCCAATTTCAAGGTCAATAATTCGACCTTTTGCCCTTTTTGGACACTGGCGTACATAAATACATACCATCCAAAAGCAACTTACGGACACTATGCATATGCCTGGACTTAGTTTTCATCACATATGTATCTTTAGAAATAAAACCTGCCTGTCTTGGTAACAGCCATCAGTCTATGCACAGTCCTGGCTTTTATTAATACTGTATATATACAAATAATTAAACCTCAAAAACTCATCTCAGCTTATTTCTCTTCATTACCCTGACTAATATAATTAATATAAATAACGAATGCAATTAGTGTTAATCATTCATCAATCACAATGATGGTTTAGTTCTCCTGCACCTCAGAGATGCAGTCTGATGTCTAAACACGCCGGTGTTACCGAATCTCCTCCTGTCCGTCAACTGACTCCCAAAACACTCTGTTGAAATGATCAATGTCTCATGCAAGGCCTGATGAACAGCTCTAGAGCTCATTTCTCCTTTTTGCCCAGAAAAAAGGTAAAACTAAGCCAAACATGATGAATGTAGTGCAATCAGGGTCATGTCAATGTCGGGATTCTCGTTTAAAAAAAATAAAATAAAAAAAATTATTACTAACTTTAAAAACTTCACCTTTAACCAACAGTTTGTATCATCTGTATCTTTTTATTCTTTTTTTTTATTTCTTTTTATAAATTTTCAGATTTCTCATTTAGTTACTTGGTATAATAATTAATACTTTTTAGGTGTAATAAATAGAAACATGCTTTTATACAAAATACCAAAAAAAGAGAATAAATCATGTTTTGATTTTCTTGCTCGCTCTCGTAAATGAAAGCTCGCCTCTCAATTTGACTCTGGCGCGTGGGTCACTTTTCATGCCGCCTCTTTTGGCTCAAGTGATCTTACGATAATGTACTTTCATTACGCGAGAAGAATAGCTTCTCATCTGTCTCTCCGTCGCTTTGTTTCTCTATCTCGCTGAGAAGCCCATAACCCCTCAAACCCAGCTTCAATTCCCTCCTCGATCCCGCGGCAGGGGTTTCACAGCACTGACTTCATAGCGTACAGGTTTAGAGATAATCACTGCAGCAGGGATGAGCAGCACTCGACCGTTATTCATCCTCGTGTTCCTCTTCTCCAACATGAGCTCAGAGGAAAGGTGAAGAAATGATGTAGAGGTGGATGGAGGTGAGATGGAGGGATGATGCTGAGACGGGGGGGGGGGAGGTGAAGGGATGATGTCGAGATGGTAGAAGAGAGGGAGAGGTAATGCTGAGGTGAAAGGAGTGATGGATGATGATAAGGAGGCTATGATAAGGCTAAGGAAGGAGGAGATGAAGAGGGATGATGCCGAGGAGTCTAGAAATATGAAATATGATGTTGAGAAGGGAGGAGCGGTGGACGGATGATGCCAAGGAGTAGGAGAGGTGGAGGGATGATGTAGAGGATTACAGATAGTAGTAGGGTTGATACTGAGAAGTAATGAGAGATGGGATATGGTGCATTATCAGGGATAATGCTGATGGGTCAGGAGAGATGGAGAGATGGTGTCAGGATGATGTTGAAGAGGGGGAGTGATGCGGCTGAGGCGTCAAGAGAAATGAACGGATGATGCTGATGAGTCAGGAAAGATGAATGGATGATGTAGGGAGGGGAGGGAACAGGGTAAAGGACTGAAGAGAGATGAGGGCGGGGTGGAGGTATGACACCATGGAGGGGGCATTATGGAGGGATGTAGAGGATTGAGGAGAAGTGGAGGGTTTATATAGACCAGAATGAGGGATATAGGCACGAGTCAAGAGAGACAATGAGATGTTGTAGTGGATTGAGGAGAGATTGAGAGAAGATGCTGAGGAGGAGGAGCGATGTAGGGATGATGTACAGGATTGAGAAGAGATGGAGAGATGACGCTAAGGATGAGAGATGGAGGGATGATGGAGAGGACTGAGGAGAAGTGGAGGGATTATATAGACCAGAATGCGAGATAGTGGTACGAGTCATGGGAGACGACGAGATTGAGGAGAGATTATGCTGAGAAGGAGAAGGAGAGATTGGTGCAGAGATGATGCAGAGAAGAAGATATGGAGGGATGATATAAAGGACTGAGGAGTGGTGGAGAGATGCTGAGGAGGGGAAGTGATGAAGGGATGAAGTAGAGGATTGAGGAGAGGTATAGAGATGATGCTGAGTTGGGGATGATGGAGATGGAGGGATAAAAAGATGTATAGATATGATAAGGATGAAAGGTGGAGAGATGATGCTGAGGGGGAGAAGCAGTTCGTTTCACACATACAGGTCTCGGAGAATGAGCCGTTACTACACTATATATACACACTATATATAAAATGACGGAATAGTCAATCTGAAATTGAAAAAGCCATTAAAAAAAAAAGAAGAGAAGGAAACAGTCCGGTAGGAACGGGAGCGAGCTGGAACGACGGTGAAGAGGAATAACTCGGATTAAAAGTGTGCCACGCTGCCAGGGGTGTGAAATATGAGGTGTTGTTTGCGCGGAAGACGAGCGACGCCCACGGTCTCGCGCTGATGTTGATGAGCCTCGTGCTGCGCGAGATGAAACCGCCTGCAGTAAACAAACACTCGTGGTCATGTGATCGGGGGGGGGGAGGGGGCGAGAGCTCGGGTTATAAAAATATAGTTATTACGTCTGACTGAGGGGATGAAGGTGAGAAAGAGGAAGAGGTGACTGTGCAAGATCAGCGTCCGGGATCTGTTTGTTTGTTTGTTTGTGTTTTGCGTCTTCTCTTCGTCATCATGAGTATGGGAAGTCAAACACCAGCAGCTCCATTCTTCATTCACACCATGTTAATGACCAACATCTGCTACTTAAAATTAGTGCACTCGTCTATGAATTATGCATCACCGCCCTAATGGTTTCAGCACTTTTTTTCCCATCATCGTGTTTGAGAAATTTAATTCTTACATTCAGACGAAACAAGACAAGGTCTCGCAGCGGACTCCGGTGCTAAGGAGCCGCGGGTGATTGTGACAGCGCATCCACTCGGACCAGTAAATGTTTCCGTTGTCCGAGGCAGAAGTCTTTGACCTATCTTGGCAGATGGACTTTCCTTTCTCTCTCTCTGATGGCCAGTCATGTGTTCAGAAGATGGGTCCTGAGGTCAGTGCTCCTGCTCCAAAAGCATTATCCGTCTGGCTCTCGTCCACATCCTGTCCGAGTGACCTTCCCAGCCTGGAGATGAGCCACGTCGCATTTTTTCCGTCCGTGTCCCTTCAACACTTTCCTGGCCAGCAGACCCCCTCCTTCTGGGTCACCTGCTATCATAAAGGCATAACATCAGCAACTCTGCATCCTCCTATTTTTCCGGAGTGTCACTCTCTCCCGGTCGAGAGAGAGAGAGAGAGAAGAGAGAGGAAGAGAAAATGGATTATTGGAGCAGGTCAGGACTCACGGGGGTTTCAGAGCTGCATGGTCCAGTCAGCAGTCTTTGTGGCGCTGCGGCATCGGACTGGTTGCAGTGGAGGAAATGTTTTTTTTTTTTATGAATGAGCAAGGAGAGAAAGTGCTCCGAAATCCCTGGTGATCATCGTTCAGGTGCGATTCTTCAAAAGTCAAAGATGACTCAGTTCAGTTCTTTCACCTGTTTAATTGGTTAAAGGTTTTCTTAGCACTGATGGATTTTTCTCTCCTTAATTTACTCCAAATTCCAAATTGTAGCATCAATGCTACAATTACCAGTCAGAGAGGAACTATGACACGTTTCCTGCGTTCCACGCGACACCATCCAACATCCACAGCGCTTCCTCTTGCGTGAGAGCCGGCAGACGCCCGTGATTGGCTGTCGAGCCATGATTGATGCAATGCCTGAGAGAGCTCGGCCAATCAGTTCTTTCCTGTGAATATTCGGCGAGTGAAATGCCTGATTCTTGAAAATCGGCGAATAACTTGCGGAAGAGACACACATATGGAACTGTACACATCACGATCATTCACCAACACCACTTGCACGTTACAGGAACTCGGCTGGAACATCCCCCAGTACAGTCCTGACCTCTGCATTTTGACATGTTCGGGGTATTAAAGTAGTTCCTGGGATGCCAGGAAAACTTTCTACCTTGACGGTGTCCAAGCACTAGTGAATACAAACACTGGGATAAGTGCGTTAGTGTAGCAGGGGATTATATAGAGAAATAAAGAGAGGTTAGGTAGTCCGAAGTCACAGGGCGGCCGTTGCTCACTGCAGTCTCCGTCACCGCGCGCTCACAAAGTCACCTTGTCGATGAGTCTGATTAGTCGTGGATTAATGCTCGTGTTCTGAGTCACTAAGCTTGATGGCGTAATGTGAACGACCGGACGTACACCTGAAACTACAACAGGCCGGGTAATTAAAGATTGATCCTAATGATGGATAATGTGTGTGTGTGTGTGTGTGTGTGTGGCGGTAATGAGGTCATGGTGTTTGATGCAAACTTTCTTCATGTTGAATGATGTCAGGATGTTATCAGCTCCACCGATAGCAGCGGCTCATTGAGAGAAATCACTCCTTATTGTTTCTCTTACCGCACCGGGACGAAGCACGTAGAGGAACATGGATTAAAATGTTCCTAATGATCGATATGTTTGTTTTACGTTTCCAGTTATTTGCATTTATAAATAGACGTTCCTTGTGTGCGTACAGTGTGTTGATAAACTATCAACAGCATCAGCTCATTTGCATGTAGTGACGCCCACAAACGTCCATAAAAGGCCATGTGGGCGGAAAACTTGAAGGCTTAAAGGCGGAAGTTAAAGAAATTGATGGTTTAAAGTGTTTCATAAGATATATTATTAATAATAAAAAGCAACCGCTTAATCTTCTGAAGAGTTCGTCTGAACCGGCGCGTCCTCTTTTTTAATGCGCCGGCGCTTCTGTCATAATTACATGATAATTTTTATGTGTCTTGAATTATTAGGTTTGTGTTGGCTCGCTTTCTTTATGCAGAGACAGCGTACTCGGATACCTGGACAGATACGGAACCGCAGCAGCGATCCTTGCAAATCATCTGATCTGATTAAGTTGATGAAGTCTAAGTTGGTGTCTTTTCTTGTAAACTCGTTAGCACAACTCGGATGCAGACGTTTTTATTTATTTATTTATTTTTAAACAGGATTTTTCATAAATACATCGGCGATGGAAAATTTATCCATTCCGGAGGCGCGTTTGTATTGTGAAACGCATTTTCCCATTGGAAATAATGTAAATGCAGATAATCCGTTCCAGCCAACCACAAATGTTACCAATATTACCAATTTTTGCATAGAAAAACAATCAAAACATTTAGAAAAGACATGCAGATGAAATAAACAGACATTAAACCTCAAATTTACCTTAATCTATGATTCCTCTCGGCACAGGCTGCTTTAAAAACCAAACCGAAAGCGGCTCCCATTTCTTCTTGTTAACATTCTTGGTACTTGTGGTGCTGCGTCTTCACTAAATCTTGCACAAAATGCGAAACCCTCACGAAAAAAAAAAAGTAAACTGGATTCACTTGGCTTTCCACTGACGCAAACAAATTATGATGTTGGCGCAACGTAGCTGCCGCTTGATTCAGCTCGGTTCATTCGCTTGTATGCCGAAAACACTTTTGTATGCTGAGGCAAATTTCTTCAGTTCTTAAGGTGAAAAGTCTTAAGGCGGGGCGTTTGTGTGCCGAGGTTCAGTACCACTACATCACAAACTTCTTGTTAAACGATCAAATCAAAGTTTTACGAAGAAAAAAAAAAATCTAATCATCTCCAGCTTGATAAACGAGACCCAGTGTCTTGAGAGGACGAATAATAATAATAAAAAGGTTAATAATAATAATAATAATAAAGAGGTTAATAATAATAATAATAATAATAAAGAGGGTTATAATAATAATAATAATAATAATAATAAAGAGGTTTCACTCTCTGTGCTCTTTCTCTTTGGGCGAGGCCTCCCTCCGCCTACCTCTCGCTCCGATCGATCGCTTCCAGCTCAGATTAAGAGTGCAAAGCAATTACACTTTAAATTTTCATGCTTTTCTGCAGGCGTTAATTTACAGTGCCAGCGCTCGGGGGATCGATACATCAGAGCCGCTTCCCCTGTAAGGCCTCTCCGAGCCCCCCGCACACCTCCGCTTTACATCACTGTCCTCCTGAGCGACGGACTAAAGAATTAACTTGCCACTACTGCTTCGTGCCCCGGAGGCGCTCCACCGACTTCGCCTCATCTTTATTTGAACCTGAGTTTTTATTCCTCTTTCTCTTCTTCTTCTTTTTTTTTTTTCGTAATCTCTTGCTCTCGCCGAGAAAAAAGTAAAGTTCCTATAATGAGCTGATTGATTCTGTAAAGTCTTTGCGGTTATGGAGAGGACTGCTTTTAAAGTAAGAGAAGATGTTGTTTAATGGCTCCGCGAGGCGCTGAAGGTCAGCGCTGGTGTCACCGCGCTTTACTGAAGCCGGCGATTAATTAACGAGGGTGCAGAGAGCAGAGCCCCGGCCCGAGTCTGCTCTCAGGGACCTCGGTCTGAGCCGAGCGTCGTTATTCTGCATTAATCTCTGCCGGTTTTGTCAGCCGGAGCTTGATAAGCCGCTCTTTCAGTGACACTGAGCTTTCCATCGGAACGCTGTCACAGCCGCCTACGACTAATGAGCACGCTCAGGCCGGCCTTCGTCCGTCAGTCTGTGTGTGTGTGTGTGTGTGTGTGTCACATCACTGGAGTCAAACGCATGATCCGAGAGCGATTGCGTCGACTTGTTAGTGTGTGTTTGAGCGCTCGGCATTAAAAACAAACAGGATGTGTGTCGAATACCGATCATATGTCCGCGAGCGAGTGTGACTGAGTGACGTCGCGGGATGCACACTGACACTGACTAACAGAAGACGACGCGTTCATGCTAAATGTTAAATCAGGAGAGGAGAAGGCGAGCGAGAGAGAGAGAGAGATACGAAATGTCACAGATTCACCGCTTCGTTAAAGTGTCATGCAATTTAAAATGAGTGTGTGAAGATTTTACACTTGAAGATTCTTTGGTTGGATGTTTGTCCGAATCCTTAACGGTTCTACTCAGATCCCTGCAGCAGGGTGCTAATACTTATAGAAAAACACGTTTAAATCTACACTCCTTGGCTTTTCCTGTCTTGTACTGTAGCTCTGGGTCCACATTTCCCTCAGCACAAATCAATGTTTCTGCGTCTCTTCCGCGAGTAAGTGATGTCGTACATTTTCACCATCGTTTCACCAGAAATTTCATCACAAGTCCCGGTTTGACTTGAACGCCCCTGGTATGTGTGCTGTCATGCGTCGTCTCCGAGCAGCACGGTGCTTTTCCCAGCCCAGCATGTGACATGTGTTTCTTTTCACTTCCTGGTCCTGTCTCCGCCCCCCTGTTTTGTCATTGGTCTCTTTCTTCATTGTGCTGATCTTTGACTCATGCGCCTCTGTTCCATGTTCCGGTTCCACTGTTTCCATAATGTTTCTTTTAAAAATATATAATAAGAAAATGAAAATCAAGTCAGGATATTTATAAATAATGATACAGAACCGCAATACAGATTGTACCGGCCTCTGGGTGTGGTGATAATATGGTATCGGGCGATCCCTGGTGATTCCCCTCTCTATATCATCATGTCATGGATTTACAGAAACATGAAACTGAACAAGAATCTGACTTTCGTGATTCAATTATAAAGTAAAATAAATTATAACTTACAGTCTGACTTTCATATACAGTATTAAATATTTACTGTGTTTTATATAAAAATGTATTTAAAATGTCTATATACTGAAAATAAAAGAAAGGTTTTGTCTGTACGTTGGTCAGAACTCACTCCTTCAAAGAAATCTTTGTAATTCCTACACTGGAGGACCAGAAACCCGTCTCAGAAGAATTTTCTGTCTGTCTGTCTGTCTGTCTGTCTGTCTGTCTGTCTGTCTGTATGTCTGTCCAGCCAGACTATGTCGCAGCATCACACAAAACTGTCTGGACAAAATTGAATTAATCTTCTGCAGCACTTGGATCTCTGGCTGAAGTTTAATCTGCAGAATCTAAATGTGGAGTAAAAGTGATGTTATGAACAGTTATGTGTGGGATTTAATAATCTACTTTAAAATAATCTACTAATGCGCTACTGTCTCAATGTAAACAAACACCTGCACCAATAGATATTAATTAGAGAAGATAAAGTGAATATTTTTACTGGGATTAGTTCATATTTTCACTTTGGCTGAAATAACAGCGCTGACGTGGTAGAAGTGAATTTTAACACGCTGGAGTCGTTTTAAGACAAAACTTCATCTTTATCTGATCGACTTTTTCCATTTCTCATCTGTGATTACTGTGATTATCTCTCTCTGATTACCGAACAACAAGGCGTCAGATACTCGACCTTACAGAATGTGATTTCTGTGTGTTAATGAGTTAGACAGAGAGACACACAGACATGTACGTGGACTTCAACCTCAAATAATAATAATAATAATAATAATAATAATAATAATAATAATAATAATATCACTGATTACATTAAAGATCAGCAGATTATTTGTAGCTTTAACCTTATAACTGTTTCTACAATCTCTGTAACCGTCAGTGTCGTGTACTTGCACTAGTTCGTCCTCGTCGTTGATGGTTAAAGTTTAGAGTTCTGTATGATAGACGTTCTTATAGACATTGCAATAGAAGCTTCATGCTGTGCATGTGTGCATGTGTGTATGTGTGCATGTGTGCATGTGTGTATGTGTGTATGTGTGCATGTGTGCATGTGTGCATGTGTGTATGTGTGCATGTGTGCATGTGTGCATGTGTGCATGTGTGTATGTGTGTATGTGTGCATGTGTGCATGTGTGTATGTGTGTATGTGTGCATGTGTGTATGTGTGTATGTGTGTATGTGTGTATGTGTGCATGTGTGCATGTGTGTATGTGTGCATGTGTGCATGTGTGTATGTGTGTATGTGTGTATGTGTGCATGTGTGTATGTGTGTATGTGTGTATGTGTTAGATTTTATTAGGAAAGAAATGTTTCGACATCCAGTGGAATTGATTGATTGATAAAATCTGTAGCATCATTACGGAAAAAATTTGGGGATAAAATGCTGCCTTTGTTACTAAGGTTAAGGTTAGATGTAGGTGTTTAATAATGATGTCAGTGCAGAGTTTTTACAAGGATAGTAAGTCTATCATGTGTGTGTATGTGTTGAGCATATTTCTCAGTCTTACTTCAGTAGGAGACATGTCTATTTATGATGTTTATAATCTGTGTGTGTGTGTGTGTGTGTGTGTGTGTGTGTGTGTGTGTGTGTGTGTGAGAGAGAGAGAGATGAGATGCGATGATACAGAGAGTGTTTCAGCAGCCTGCTCTGCACTGAGCCTCTTGTTGGTCTTGACAGAACTGGGACGTTGTTGCGAGCGTCAAAGCTAATCACCAAGCCACAGCAGAGAAAATCTGACGCTTACACGCTCTCTGACACACACACACACACAAACACACACACACCATCAGCA
>JAAGKR010011382.1:10904-19588 GCA_011419295.1 Clarias macrocephalus
ATTCTATACCTACAGTCTGGAGAACTTTAAAAATTCACAGGATTTGGTTTAAACCCATTCTGAACTTTACCAGAGCTTACGCTGTAATGTCACAAAATAAACATGATGTCATCAGGTCCTCCCATGTGACTAGCAGCTCGAGCTGGTAATGCTAGTCATATATATATACATGCTTTAAAGGGATAAATACTTCTGCAAAGTGCTTTTTAGGACTTGCTGCTAAGGTTCACACACACACTTGTATGATTGTCACACACACACAAAGCGTCATTAGGAGTGTGTAAAGGCGTGTGGTTTGGGTGCAGAGCATGCAGGGAGTATTAAGCCTGTCCTGGGGGGGAAACTGCAGGTTAGAGTAAAGCCACCCTGGTCCCTGGGGTATGTGGGGGGACACGCCCACCATGTGGGGCAGCGCTCGCCCTTTTATGTCATGCTGCGCTCCACCATCTGGCCCCCGACGCCTCTGATTCAGAGAGCATGTGGGAATAACGACCTCACCGCCTCTGTAACGCCCCCTGAGCCCAGAGCACCGCCGCGTCCCAGTGTGGGACCACAACCGTATCCCATAATGCACCTCTCCATGTACGGGGCAGAATGTACACATTCACTAGTGTTTCACAGACTACAAATAAAACAGACAAACAACAAAGGATGTCATCTGATACCGTCTACTCTACACTTTTTTAAAGCTGTTTTTGTTTCTATATTAATATTACGATGACCCAAAGCTTTAACAATTTAATTACATATAAAATCAATTAATTAGTTGTTTATATGTGATAAAAATGTAGCCATGATAAAATATTACATTAAATTAAATAATAATTAAAATTTTTTTTTAATAAAACTTAAAACCTAAAAAAAAAAGTATTTAAATCCAAATGTTAATATTAAGCTTGAAATTATAAGCTTTAAAATGAATTTATAGTGATAAAATGCTTTACATTTTTTTAACAAACTTCACAACCCTTTACTTATTTTTTTTTTCTTTTTTAATTATTACGTTAAATTGTTTTGGTCCTAATGCGTTTCAATTAGTTAATAAATTTTATTATTATTATTATTATTATTATTATTATTATTATTATTATTATATTATGTGTCCAGAAGGTGGCAGTAACACACAGATGGAGGTGAGGAGCATGGGTAAGAAGAATATTTAAACTATTTGTGCACAAGTGTGTGTGTGTGTGTGTGTGTGTGTGTGTGTGTGTGTGTGTGTGTGTGTGTAAAAGCACAGAAGCATTAAGGCAGGGTTTTATTGCGTCGTGTTAGCCAGAGTACGCACTCTGAGCCGCGCTGAGAGAAATTACATTTCCACATCATGATAATCACTCGTACCTTCTCATCACGTCTCACATGAAAGGAAACAGAAATTATTCTCAGTAAAATAACATAAATTAAGTCTTTTCTTCTCTCCAAGTAACTGTGTAGCAGAGCCAGACTCAAGCTGGAGTGTGTGTGACCATCATTATCCAGAGTCAAGCTGCACTGACTCACACACACACACACACACACACACACACACACACACACACACACACACACACACACACACAGTTATTGTTAGCCTTCAGGTTCACACACTGTTAAACACTGCAGTAAACCCACTCACTTCACTGAACTGCTCTCTGCTCAGAACTTTCTTTCTCTTCTGTTTTATTAGTAACACTTTGGCTTTGTCTGACTCTGACAGTGTGACCCAGACCCGGCTGCACCTCTCGCGCTGAAACCTCAGCGCCGTGGAGAGGAACACACACCCGCTGGGCTGAGCTGCATAGGGACGGATTTATTCATCTGAGCATTTACACAAGAAATGTGGCGTTCATGAAATTCTGGTTAAATCCGAGAACCGCTCGGTTAAACCATAACCCTGCTCGCGCTCCTGAGTGTGTGTAAATTCACACATAAGAGGATGACCTGACGTGACCCTGGAACTGATGGAGCTCAGATCCTCTAACCTGCAGGGTTCCTGCTCGGTTCTGTCCGGAACATTCTGTGGAGTTTAAGAAACGTCCCCTTATCCAAACAGACGTCTATACGAGCTCTGGCGGCTCAATCAGAAACACATCCTCAGAGACTCAGAGCTGCGCCCAGAACATTTAGTCAAAACCAGACACTTTATTTTACTGGCTTTAATTGAAGAAGATAAAAATAAAGATTCATAAAAATTTATCACATCTCAGTTATTATTATTAAATTTATACAGAATGTTATTAAATATGCTATTGGTGTAAACATGAGTCATAGAAACTTCCACTTCTGATCTGCAGGCTTTACCCTGAGCACTCGGTTTAATCTGTGCTCTTTACATTTTCTGGAAATTTGAGGGCGTCACCGTATACAAATGAGCCGTGTGAGGAACATGCTTCACACTGTACAACTGATTAACACACGCACACAAATATACAAGTACAAATTCACCTTTGTCAGAATTTTGTCATTTAAAGCAAGTGGTACCCTCCTCTCTCTGAGACACGCCCTCTCATTCACATTATTAAACGTGTAGAGGGACGTTATGGGAAAAATGAAGCAGAGCTCACTGGTGACATCACAAACCCTGACTGATCACCAGCTGTGAGGTTATACACAATATTGTGATTTAAATACGATATCATGAGCGATAAAGTGAACGCAACTGGTGCAGCCGAGCCCCGGTCTGTCTCTCTACCTCGCTAACTGTCTCTCTGACTGTCTGTCTCTCTCCCCTCCAGTGTTGAGACTGCGCTCTGTCTGTAGATGTGTGTTAGATCAGAATCTCCACCAGCTCCGAGTCGGCTGGTCTGATCTTCTGCCCTGCTGTGTGGAGAACTCGACTCTCGGCAGACTTCTGAATGCCTGGGAAATCTACACACACACACACACACACACACACACACACACACACACACACACACACACACAGAGTGAACCCCTCTTTACATCCGTTTTTTCCCCACATCCTCTTCCTTTATATAATTCTACAATTCTTTCTATTTATCTTCCTTTCATTTTTTATATTCATTCTTTAAGTCTTCATCTATTCATTTGTTTCAACCAGATTGTTCTCTTCCTCCTTACCCATCCTTGCTGTTCTACCCCGGCCTGTAGGGGGCGTGGCTCTGACACTCTCTGGACTCCTTCCTGTTTGCGTGCTGCTGTCTCTGCTGGCTGATTTAGAATGGAGGGACAGAAGGGGAGTAGAAGGAAGAGAGGATGACACATTGGGGGGCAGCGGAGGAAGGGAGTGAGAGTGTGTGGAGGGGAGGGGAAGAGTGGCTGAGGAGGACAAGTGGAGCGACGAAGACAAGGAGGAAGACATTATGGATGGTAGAGGGAGGGCGGAGACAGATAAAGTAGTGAAAGAGGGAGGGAGGGACGAGGAGGGAGACGGGACGAGGGACGATAGCGAGGACGTGAAGGAGGGCAGCGACGGAGGAAGGTGGTTCTCTTTTCCCAGCAGCACACCTGAAAAAAAAACAGGAAACACACTGATGACATCATCACTCAACGGATGATTCGCAAACTTGTGTTCGTTCAGCATGATGAGTAACGTAGGTGTGAGGAACATTCATGTAAGAAATACTGACGAAGACAAAGCTTACAGAAGCTGCACAAACTCTGTTCCTGTTATAAACTGAAATACAGCAGTAAAGAGTTTGCCTGAAAAATGAGATAACTCTAAAAGAAGCAAGAAGTATTGAACACTGATGGTGAATATTTTGTGCCGGAGGTCTAGAGGGAGCTGATTGGCCGAACTCTCTCAACGGGGAGGGATGGGAGTCACTTAGTGCTCTCACATCAATCATAGCTCTACAACCAATCAGAGGCGTCTGTGAGTGCACGCACACGGAAGGAGCTGATCTCTGAGTGTGTTACTCCGCCCCGAGCGGTGCATGAGCGAGCAGTTTGAAAAGATGCGCTCAGGTGGCATCACGTGTTCAGAGGAAACGCGTGAACGTCTTCAGCCATCCCTGAGTGGAAGTAGTAGCCTTAATGTGGGAGCCCCATAGTGACGGGCTGGAATCAGATACGATTAAATTGGGGATAAAATTTGGAAAAAAAATAAAGAAATAAAAATAAATACATTAAAAAAATTGTTTTGGTGACATAAGTGAGAATTTTCTTGATGATTTTTGAAAAACCTGTAACTCTACATGCTATAGTTTTGTCCCAGTGGATACATCAGCCTGCAGGTGTGCTTGTCTGTGGCTATTTAGGTACGCAGTTTGGTAGCAATAATATGCTAGAAATATAGCAAACTCATACCTAAGATCATGAGAAATATTTTAAGCATTACAAAAGATATCAGTTTACAGCATCCTCAGCCTCGCCCTCTACCTGTCTCAGTTTCACTTCAGTAATTGACCACAGCGCCCCCTATCGCAGTACAGGTATCAACTCTATAATGTCTGTTTGTGCATCATCTGAGGTCACAGTAATTTATAAGTTACTAGCTGTGCCCGCAACTTTGTTCGCATGGAATTTTGGAATTGTATAATTTTTACAGTAGCATCTGTTGAATTTTGAGATGAAAAGATTTTTTCAAGGCCAGTTTTTTAATGATATATTGGCATTTTCTATTTAAATTTCAAGTTAGCGTATCTTCTAGCGTATGGCGTATCTTGTAGTGTTATCTTTCAGTTAAAATTTCTTTCATAAATATTACACAGTGATGTGCCTCATGGCTCCCAAACGCAGCAGCACCAGCGCTAGCAAATAAAAAGAGAATCTATATGCAACCTGTCAGAGGAAAATCTAACAAAACGAGTTAAGGTTCGAAACTGGCTTTTATCTAGTTTTGCAATCACACTGTTATTGATGTTACTGTTATACTGACTGTATGAATATTAATCACACAATATTGTCAGCATTAATATTATTTCTGCTTGTCCTGTTCGGTTTAAAGGTTTACACTTTAGACGTATATCGAGGCGGCAGTGAGGAGTCCTCACATATCACATAATGAGGATTAAAATATAGTTTAGATTGCTTAAAATTCTGGATGAGCACTGTGCGGAGGAAAGACTTTGATCCTTCGTTAAAATCAGCGTAATGCTACGGCTCACTGAGGGGTAAAGCCAGGCTGACAGAGAAGGCGGGGAAGTGACACACTCATTCCATCACACTTTAAAGTGTATTTTCACAAAGAAAAAAGAAAAAAGCACTGGACATTTTGTTCAATCAGTGTTCTGTCTAGTAGTCTGTGTCGAAACAAAATGGATTTTTATTATTGGTTTTAGTTTGTTTTTGCAGTGCATATAATTTAACATATTTGCAACTCTTTCTCCATCTGGTCTCTCTCTCTCACACACACATACATTGTTATAATCACTGCACATAGTTTTTACCCTCAGAATCAATTCTCTTTTTTCAACATGCGTTAGAGTTGACATGAAAGTGGCACGAACCTTCCCTGCTCAAGTGCTCTCGGAACCGAGTGAGTAAATCACTGTGTTCTCACCTGTGTAAAGCTCCGTACCTGAGAGCACACGGACCCTGACTGACTTTGTAAGTTACGTTGTGTGTTGAATCGCTTGAAGCGCTACGACACATTTCTAGTTAATTACGTCTCTGATTAGCTTAATAAGTCTGAGTGCTGTTTATACGTTCAGATGCTGACGTGCAGCCTGCAGCTCACAGGCCATTACAGGCTCTTCGTGTTTTTATTGAGCATTCAGATAACTTATAGTAAAACAAAGTAATTCATTCATTCTTAAGAAAAAAAAATATTAACATCATTTTCAAATTAATGTTTAATTAGTGAGTGGGTATGTGTGAGAGAGAGTGTACATACTTTCAGTCTGTGAGGGCTGGCGGGAATGCAAGCCTGACACTACGGCGATGGAGGGGACGGAACGGGCGGGGCGCAGTGGGGCGGAGTCTCTGCGTGAACGGTGCTGCAATACTTTAATCATGGCGATCTTCTCCAGCAGTTGGGCGTGGAGATCCTTCATCCTACACATACACACACACACACAGAACTATTGATCACAGAACCTGTGATGGCTCGATAGCGCATTTCACTAATGCTAGTGATGAATAGAAGGATGGTTGCTATGACGACATGTTGAACTTTGTGCACTCCAGGAATAAATACAGAATCAGTAAACACTCCAGTGCTCAGGACAGAAGGTCATTCATGGGCAGGGCGCACATGCGGCTGCAGGAGGTTACAGATTCCTGCATAATAACCTGAAACCCTGCCGATATTCACTTTCTCCATGTTTAAACCCTCTCCTTTAAATCTCCTCCACTCTGCACTACAGATATCTCAGTGTGTACGGCTCAAGGTCACACAAACTCTCAAGCCTCAAGGAAAAAAAAAGTTTTCCAAGCGACTCCAAGAGCCTCGGAGATAAGTGGAACCTATTAAGACCTAGAGTTTCCATAGCAACTACTTATCCAGTCTGAAAAGTGAGTCCTAATAGCTAAACATCAAACCCTCTCAAGAATATCGACACAAAGTCTAAAAGCCTGTTAGTAATGCCTTTTGTTTTTTTGCGTGCACGTTTGCGTGTGTGTGTGTGTGTGTGTGTGTATACCTGGTCTCTATGTCCTGACAGCGTCGGGTGTATGTTTTATCGTCTCCATCGTGAGACCACAGACAGGCGTCACTGTAGCTGCCACTGCGAGAATGCTGCATAAAGTTTGTGTCCCTACACACAAACACACACATTTTGACAATGTTCCCAGTGTGGTCTTTGCTATAGTTAAAATTCATTGTTGTGTAAGTGTGTGTGTGTGTACCTCTGGGCAGCCGCCGTAGCCGCTGCCTCCATGGCGAACTGCCTCATTGCGCTCTCCTCTAAATATTTTTGTTCCCAGCGCATCCTGTCTGCCTCCAATCCCAGAATCCTCTCTTCTCTCTCTCTCAGCAGGTCCATCAAGGCCGGAGCGCTGGACTCACACACACCTACACCAGCACGCTACATACCACACACGTGTGTTACTTATTTTAACCATGGGTGAAGTTATTTTTTCATTTAAAAAAAAATTCAGATTTTTTTTTGTGAAAATGTGATTAATGTGTGAACGGACACACACCTGTTGCGATCTCAGTGTCTCCAGCTCTCTCTCCAGACGTGTCCTCAGACGTTTCTCCAGCTGCTCTCGTTTCTCACACGCAGCCTGAAGCTGTGCCAGGGCCTGCTGCAGACGCTCCACACGCTCCACATACACACACTTCCTCCCCAACTACTCTCCCCACACACACAAACACACGCACACAATGTCTATGTTATTTGAAAATAATGTTATTTCCACTTTCTTCTACCGCTCTATATTTAAATCTACTTAGTTATAAAAGTGCTGACACTGGAGACTCCTTCCATAAACGGTTCACACCAGCAGATCTAAACTGTAAAATAATATCTGTTCCTGCCTCAAGCGGTTAGCTGGCCAATCCTATCTATTGATTGTGTGTGAGGTGTATTTGGGTTCAACTATTTGTATCTGTTTATGTGGTGCGTTCCTGTAAATGAGCTGTTACTATGGCAACGCTAGCCTTCAGTACATTAACTTAAACAAGTGATTTACATAATGGTCAATGTGTGATGGACAGATGTGTTTGATGTTTGATGAACAGATGGGGACGTGGTTGACCCACCTCCTCCTCCAGCCTGACTACTTTGCCCTGAGCGTTGTTCAGAGCCTGCTCCAAAATCTCGATGTGACGTCGCTGATCCTCAGTGGCTGAACGAAGAGACTCCGCCTCCATTTCCAGCCTCTCCATCTCCTTTAGACTCTCTCTTCCTGAGAAACAAAGAGACAGTGTCTGTAAAACTGGATTCATCAAACACTTAGAATCAAACCCTGGAACACACACTGACACACTGGAACACACACTGGAACATACACTGGAACACACACTGTAACACACAGACACACTGTAACACACACTGGAACATACACTGTAACACACACTGAAACACACACTGACACACTGTAACACACACTGGAACATACACTGGAACACATACTGGAACATACACTGGAACATGCACTGGAACACATACTGGAACATGCACTGTAACACACACTGGAACACACACTGACACACTGCAACACACACTGGAACACACACTGGAACACATACTGGAACATACACTGGAACATGCACTGTAACACACACTGGAACACATACTGGAACATACACTGGAACATGCACTGGAACACACACTGTAACACACACTGCAACACACACTGGAACATACACTGGAACATGCACTGGAACACACACTGTAACACACACTGGAACACATACTGGAACATACACTGCAACACACACTGGAACACATACTGGAACATACACTGGAACATGCACTGGAACACACACTGGAACACACACTGTAACACACACTGCAACACACACTGGAACATGCACTGGAACATGCACTGGAACACACACTGTAACACACACTGGAACACATATTGGAACATACACTGCAACACACACTGGAACACACACTGACACACTAACACACACTGTAACACACACTGCAACACACACTGACACACTGTAACACACTGACACACTAACACACACTGGAACACACACTGTAACACACACTGACACACTGTAACACACACTGACACACTGTAACACACACTGTAACATACACTGGAACACATACTGGAACATACATTGGAACACACACTGAAACACTAACACACACTGTAACACACACTGACACACTGTAACA
>JAAGKR010011383.1:0-17486 GCA_011419295.1 Clarias macrocephalus
CCATTTTAACGGAGCACTTAGATTTTGCAGACCTTCTCCCCTCATTACCTCCCTCAGTGGAGCTGTTTTACTGTACACTCCTCAATCCAGTCAGCACTGAAGCCTGTTAAGCCTAAAAAGGTCATCAGCTGTTTAACTGTTTGTGGCAAGGGTGCTTTACTTATGCCTTCTAACTGGGTAGGCGCTATGGCTATTGTACCATGTGAAATTAACCACCCTAAATATTCAACTTGAGGCTTGTAGTATTGCCGTTTAGCTTTGGATACTTTGTGACCTCCCTGTGCTAGTTTACCGAGTACCTTAAGGGAATCCCTATGGCTGGCTTCCAACGATGTCGAGCATATCACACAATCCTCCATAAACTGAAGAAGGCTACTTCCTTTCATTAAATCTTCTACAGTAAATCAGCTTCCAAACCTGATTGAATATGTGCAGTGAGTGTCGGACCCACTGTGGCATTCGCCGGTAATACATTGTTGTCCAGCATAAGTAAATGCAAACAAATATCTACTTTCCTCAGTGACGGGTATACTGAAGAAGGCTGAACAAAGATCAATCACAGTGAAGTATTTGGCTTCGGGAGGGACATTGGTTACCGGTGTGTGTGGATTTGGAACATCTACTGGATAATCCTCTGTTATACTATTAATTGCCCATAAATCATGCACGAGACGCCATTTATTTTTGCTTTTACAAGGCCTTCAATAGTGGCTTTTATACCAGCTTCTGCCTCAGGTTGCAAAGGATATTGTCTTATTCTGGGCAGTTTTACATTTGGTTTGAGTTTTACTTGAATTGGGCTGGCTGATTCAATTAGGACTATATCTGTATCATGCTGGGACCATAATTCAGGTGGGACCTGACACTCTAGTTCCCGATGTAGTTTATCCTCTGTCTCAACTACCTCAGTTGTGGATGCCATTTGCGTCTGTGACTTGTGGCTGATAACAACTTCCTGAGGAACACCAATCAAGTTATTACCACACAAAAATGTAAAATCAACAGGTTTATGGTTGACTCCCACTGGACTTCTGTAGCTCTCTTCATCATCAGTCCTAAGTCCTTTGATCTGCAACTTCTTCCAACATACAATGTTACATGGGGAACAGATTCAGTTACATTGAATCACCTTTTCACAAAATCACACTCATCTATGCTCATAGCTGCTCCTTGCCGACCTATGATGATGTACTGTGTAATTAACTCAACCTTGTGCTCTTTTGTTTCTTTCTGCCATGTTTGTTCTAAACCAGCATCCTTAGTTGGATCATACACCATTGTACAGTGAAAGTCTGAAGTAGGTAATTGTGCTTCAGAAATCTGTGCTTGAATGAACTTTCCCCACTTATGGATTACTTGACTTACATCCCTTTCGAGCTGTCCTATCCAAAACACATTTGCTTGCGGCTCAGTCATTATCATTTGATTTTTTTACACCATTCATGTCAACATACACTCCTTCAGGAGAACACCATATCTGCAATCCTAATTTACACAATGCATCTCTGCCCAACAAATTAACCGGAGTCTGACTTGAAACTAATACAGGTATAGTCACACTTTTATTGCTAGTCTGTAGACGGACTGGAGCGGTCATAGGAATCAATTGCTTTTGTCCCGAGAATCCTACTGTCTTGTCAAATTTCCCAGACAAGGGGAGATGTGAGGCATGACTTAAATTTAAGCATGTATAAACCGCTCCTGTATCAACTAACATGGGTGTATTTTTACCGCCTACCTCAATGTGTAACATGGGTTCTTGTTCAGCATTAGTTGTTAAAATAGGCAACTGATTCTCCCCCGTAGGATTCTCTGGGCACCCCTAATATCCGAGCTTTGGACCCCCCCATGGGTTTACTGGGCCTTGAACCTGATCTCGAGGAGGCTGCTGCCCACCACCCCTCGGGCTGGCCATGGA
This sequence comes from Clarias macrocephalus, assembly GCA_011419295.1. NCBI lineage: Eukaryota > Metazoa > Chordata > Actinopteri > Siluriformes > Clariidae > Clarias > Clarias macrocephalus. The sequence goes on from JAAGKR010011383.1 coordinate 1,919, forward strand.
TGTGTGGGGCACCTTGATCGGTTATGTCCAGCCAGCCCACACCCCCAGCATACGCCTGGTGGAAAGTTAGCATAAGCGTCTCTTTGTCCCCTCTGGCGCTGATTAGTTCTCCACTCTTTCTGCCTTTGCGGGTAAACATTGATGACTGGTGCAGACATCTGGTGTGAGTTTGGGGGTAGGGCTGCTGGTGCTGTCAGCGCTGTGCCTGCAGTTGGCTGGATCATGGGTGAAGGATTGCCTGGGGCCTCCCCAGACCCTTCCTCAGCTGTAATTAGAGTAGCTTGAATCTTTTTCTTATTTTTTTTAGTCAGTTCTTCAAGCTGTAACTGAGCTAGTTTCCGTTGTAGCTCTTTCTCTTGAGCTTTCAACTTCTGCTCATTTTTTCTGTACTGTTCAACAGCATGTGAGACGTGATCGCAGAACTCTTTGTGTGACTTTGAGGTTAAACCGATCTTCCCACAGGCTGAGGCATGGCATTTACTATAGTTTGTCTAAACAGCGTAGACAACAAGGCATCCCCTTCAGGGTCACTTTCTGTCTCTTGCTTCCACTTCTTTAACTGTCTTTGTACGTACAGAGTTGGGTTCTCTGTTTCGTCCAGCTGGTCACCCTTTAATGCCTTTGGGTCAACTCTAGTTGGATACTTACTGCACGTAAGGCCTGCCACATGGCGGGGCGGAAAGCATCAAAGACAGTTCCATCCATATGGTATGTATCTACAGCCTCACTCATGTCGGACGCCTGGAGAACTTCCTCCATCTTTCCTCCCCCCAAAATCTTTGCCAAAAGAGCTTTCATATCTCCAACCGACAACAGCTTGCCTGAGGTCTCCTCTTCTAAGACCTTAATCCATTTCCCTGCACCCCCGTGAATGTTAGGGAGGCGGTTGACAAGCCCCTCGAGATCCTGAGTTGCCCATGGTACATATTGTCCCCGTGCACCTTTAATTAAAATTGGGAATTGCGGAGCTAAATCCCTAAGTCTCCCAGTGTTTCTTCCCTGTTTCCAACTGCCTATATTGAATGACAACTCCTCCTCATCTCCATTCTCTCTACTGTACAATGGTCTACGTCCAGTCCTCAATGTTGCATCTATCTGACCTGTTGACTGTCCTGGTGTTTCAGTGCTTCTGTCTATCCTTTCTCCACTTACATGCACCCCCTCTTTTCCCCCTATCTTCTCTTCCTTCCCATACAACTTTTTCACTCTCTGTAGAACTGCTCTTATTTCCTTATAACAATCTAACGGTGTACTTTCTTCTCTCTCCAACCATTTCTCCTGTCTTTTCCTTGCCTTCACACCCGGTTCTCCACAATCTGCATCCGGATCTACGTGACCTTCCATCTGCATTTCTCCTGAAACTTCAACCATTTCCTTAAGCATTGGGAACTGACCTTCTGTCTGCACATATGGGGGAGGTGTAACTAACACTTCCCCTCTGGTATCCTGTGCCTCACTGTCTGCCTTCTTGGACTTTTTCTTCACTTGCTTTTTCTTTTTTGCCAACTCTTCTCCTTCTTTCTTAAACAGAGCTAGGACCTCTCTCTCCTGCTGCCTTTTCAACTCTCTCTGGACACGCTTTTTCTCTCTAGCCGCCGTCTTGTAATTCTTTACCAAAGTTTCCATTTCTCTACACAAAGCCAAATCAAATGTCCCCTCCTTCGGCCATCTTGTAATCATATCTTTAGTTCTCTTGCCATTTACTTGAGATCTTAGTTATAAGTTCTCCACACAATGGATGCTTTAACACCAATAGCTCCACAGGAGAGGCCGCCATTATGCTATATAGCCTCTACCACCAAAAACCAAAGTATTCTTGTATTACTTTATGCTTATGCACTTGCTTAGTAACTAAATTTACTTGCAGCTACGTACAAAAGTATATGATCACCTAACCATCCACATTCATTAACAAATCTTAGCAATGATAGTCACTCTTCAATATACAATGTTTCACTACTTTTCTGATAGTACTTGTCACAAAGCACAGTATTTTTATACACAGCAAATATTACTCTGCAACAACCTATGAATGCCACAGTATTAATATTGGGTTCACATACATTCACCACATATATTCACCACTCCACACTATCTCTTTATTTATACGTTCATACTATGTCCCTTATTTCCTGGAAATTAGGGCTAATTCACGCATATTTTGTCCCTGGTCCTAATCAGGGCTCATTCAAGCATACTTGTCCCTTTTATTTTATTTATCTACCTATTTATCTATTTTCTTAGAAGGGCTCATAAACTTGTCCCTTTATTGCAACTTAATCTATTAATTTATCTAGTCCTATAAGGGCTCATTCACACACACGTCTCCGGTCTGGCAGCAGCCGACCCCCCCTCTGGCAGATTGCAACTCCCTCGGGGGTTTCAGGCCGGTTTCCTGGACACGGAGCTTATGGTATCACTCAACCAGATTCTCTCTCTCACTTCCACTCAGACACACACACACACAGACACACAGAGCTCTCATTCACTCAGACAATATCAAATAGTATTGAACAGTACAACATCAATTAAACACAAACAATGCAATTGCTTACAACTTAATGGCACCCAAGCTGTGCTCCTCATAAAAAAAGATATAAATTTGCTGCTATAATCCCATACAATCCATTAATCAGCAGCGCACAAAACCATTGACGTACAACTGTACATTCCACATAAAAAGATATGAATAAAAAGCCACAAGCTCATACTATACGGTTTAGGTGGCTACACAATTCTTTTGACATACCTAAGTACGTTCTTCATAAAAGGGATATATTTATATTAACTACTGCGGACCCTCACACAAGTAGTATTACTAATTAAGCGCAATTCCTTATTAACTTACTCCACTGCCATCCGTCTAGGCCCACTTGACAATGAGTACAAATTAATACAGCGTCTATCTACCGGTATGCATTGCTATCTATCAAAGCCCTCTTAGCAACACAGATAGACCTTCAAATGCGCTTCCTCATACCTGTCTGTTATTACTACCATCTATCAAAGCCCTCTTGACAGCAAAACAGACCAATGCAATGCTTATTTTACCAGTTACTATTCAAATACTACCATTCAACGGTTAGTAAACTGATGCATGCATTTTCCTTCTGAAAACAAAGCCCATTCAAAAATTACTTAAGTTGGAGAGGTCTTTATCAAGCGTCCTTACCACCACGGGTTATCCCAGCAAACAACACAAACTAAGTGCATAAGCAAAAGTTGCTTACCTTTTTAGGTGGCCACCTGTTTGTGCTGCCTGCCAAGGATGCCCACGGTGATCAGCCACGCCTTTGCCCCTTTGCCAACCCTGCTCGCAGCGCCAGGATGTCGTGGAAATTAATTGACGACCCAGGCTTTGATTTCAGAATGTTACAACTTTATTGGTTGATCAACAAAGTCGGGAGGTCTGCAGAACGCACCACGACTCCCGACGGCTTCTTGCTTAAATACTGGTCCTAAACAAAGGCGGCCAGTTTTCCCGCGCTTACTTCACATAAAACATCTGGGTTTCATTAAGTTTCCCAGTACAGGGTGCCTCAATGTATAGATCGGATTGCTTACGCAGGCACATTGCAAGGGGCCTATATGCTCGGCTTCTCACGCAAGCCTCCCATTATTGCAAGCTGAGGTATCTTTTATTTCTTATAAGTATGGTATGTCACATAAAATCAGATAAAAAATTCTTCCACAGGGAAGGGGCTAATTCCACACACACACACACACGGCGCGTGCGCGCACCAATGGAAACACTTATGTCAGGATTTATTTGTACTTTTTTTTTTAAGTTAAAGTGCATATTAATTTGTTTTATTTTCATTTTATAGATTGTATTAATTATTTTTATGTATTTATTTTTGGGGGCTGTGGAACGAATAATTTGAGTTTTCATTATTTCTTATGGGAAATGATGATTTGGTTTAAGAGTGTTTTGGAATACGAGCCCACTTCCGGAACGATTTATGCTAGTAATCCAAGGTTCCACTGTATATATAATAGCACACCACATAACAGACAGTGTATGAATATACTGTAAAAGTCCAGTGTTAAAATGAGAACCAAAATAAAAGGACCTGCAACTAAAAAAAGGTAAAACTTGCCAATGAGGCAACCTGTGTTCCTTTTCTGGGAACACCATTAGCAGTTCACACAGAAACCACCTTTGGTCATGTTATATGAAACTGGGGTGGTGTATAGGGGTGATCCTACCATTTACATTATATTTATTACCTGTTGTGAATAATAATAAAGCTGGATGTAGGTACTGATAGGAGCAGCATTTAATGTAATGTGTTAACTGATGTGTTTGGAGTGTGATTAGTACTCAGGTGAGCCAGACCGTGTATGCTGGGAGTTGTGTTCCGTTTCCCTTTATACACATGGGCTGTTTGTTTTTTATCTTTGCTACCAGTGGCCTTGCAGACTCCCCTTCAAATAGCTCCCTCCGGGAGAGACCTTTCCTTTAGTTCTCTCTCTTTGTCATGGTTGTCACTGGTTAGGGTGGTTCGTGTGAAATTCCTTTGTCATTCGAGAATCTAGAATATCTTCTGTTGTTACCCAGCATCTCTCCTCGGGTCCATGTCCTTCCCAGTCAACAAGGTACTGTCTTGTCCTTGTCTACGCCGAGATTTTAAGATGGTGACTAGCTGTATCACAGTCTGGTTTGGGAACTGCACTCTGTCGGAAATCACTGCAAAGGGTGGTGAAAACTGCCCAACGCATTGTAGTAGCTTCACTACCAAAGATTGAGGACATCTACAAGTAACGGTGTCTCAGCAGAACACACAATACCACAAAGGACTCCTCTCACCCTGCTCACAGGCTTTTTTCCCTCCTGCCTTCTGGGAGGCGCTATAGAAGCCTCTGGACAAAGACAAGCAGGTTCAGGAACAGCTTTTTCCCCACAGCTGTTTCATTGCTGAACTCTGCCTCCACCAAAGCACATACACATTGACTGGATACATTACCTTACCTTGCACTACCTAACGGCTCACCACTGTACATAAACTACACTCAGGACTGCACCACTCATAACTGCTGCACATACCGTATAAAATGTGCCGTATACCTCACTCCACTTATACTTCACTCCACTTCCAATAACAAGTTGCACAAATGTATATAACCCTCTCTACTGTAATATCATAACCACAGTATATAATATGTTTCCTCATCCACAACCATTGCAGTCATTGTACATAAGCTTCTCATTCTCTGTATATACTGTATATTCATATGCACATGATTCTTATCTTGCCATATTTCCTTCTTCATTGCACTTAGTGTATATAACCCTTTTGTATATAACCCTTGTGTACAGTTACATATGCATGCACCATACATATGCAATCTATTGATTATAAGAATTCAATATCTTCACACTGGCTACACCAAAATCATTGCACTCTGTACATAACTCTTCCTCTGTATATAATACCTTCCTATTGCACTATAATTAATTTGCTCATTTTTTCAATTCAATTCAATAAAATTTTATTTATATAGCGCTTTTAATAATTGACATTGTCGCAAAGCAGCTTTACACAATTAAAAGAATTAAGTTTCTATGAAATGTGAATGTGTGTGAATCAAACTGATAAGATTGTCCCTGATGAGCAAGCCGAGGGCGACAGTGGCAAGGAAAAACTCCCTGAGAGGGTAATAGGATGAAACCTTGAGAGGAACCAGATTCATCAGGGAACTGTTGAGTGAACAGTTAATTACTTTCATCAGGGGTTCTATTATTGCTGGTACTATCTGCTTGAAAAAATGTGTCGGTATAGGATCTAATATACAGGTTGACGATTTTGAAGAAGAGATGAGTGAAATTAGTTCTCTCGCTTCAAGGGGAGTAAAGTATTCTAAGTTCTGATGTGGTGTGGTTGGTTTATCATCTGTATCACTTAAATTGTCTTGTTTCAAAGCCTGAATTTTTTGCCTAATGTTTATGATTTTGTTATTGAAAAAGTTCATGAAGTCCTCCAGTGGCGGTTTTAGGCATGGGCGAACTGGGCAGCCGCCTAGGGCGGCATTTTTTCACGACTCCAGGGGGGCGGCACTTGAGGGGGAAATGCGCTGCTAAACGTTTTTATATATATATATCTGACTTTGGCGCGGCGGCGCCCCTGTGCAGGTTTGCTGAAAAGGTGCCGTGCACTGAAACTGTGAGAAGTGGAAAGGGGAGCGGAGGGGAGGGGGCGCGGAGGAAAGTTCACCTCTCCCAAAAGGAGGGGAAATCCATCCAGTGGTGGCTAAACACCTGGACTTTCTTATAAATAGCGGCGCACATTTCATTTACAATATTATAAACACAGAGCTATAATTTATTTAATTTAGTTTTTTCAAAATGGGGTGGAAGAAGAGGAGAAACGAGCAAAAGGTTAAGGTCTGCAACAACGTTCTCTCTGTATGATTACTGTATCATGTCAATAAAGTTCTAATGATGATTAGTGTTATAATGTTAGGTTTGTTAGCCGTCTTGCAGATGAGGAGCTGGCAGAGCAATGCAATACACCAGGCACCACACTGCACTTTGGAGGCCACTCTGATTTCTGATTTGGACAGTAGAGAGCTTGTGCAGGAATTTAAGAACTTCCCTCCCCTGCCATCAAAAACCATGACGCTCCTTGAGCTCATCACTTTTATTCATGAAAAAGATCTATCGGAGATCTACCCCAATTTTTGGACTGCTCTCAGGATCGCACTTACTCTGCCTGTGACTGTAGCTCAAGCACAGAGGAGCTTTTCAAAACTGAAGTTGATCAAGTCATATCTGACATCAACCATGTCTCAAGAACGTCTCACTGGCCTGCTATCATCAGTATCGATCACTCAGTAGGGGAGCAGATCTTTTGCATCAAGGAAGGCCAGAGGCGGTCTCGCCCAGGGAGTGAATCAGTGTAGAACCGCCACTGAAATCCTCACTTCTGCATGATGTTGTTGTGGAGATTTCTGCAGTGGTCTTGTTTTTAGTTAATTTAGCTACGGTATTAAATAGAAATCTTGGGTTGTCTTTGTTATTTTCTATAAGAGTGGAGAGATACGTTGATCCAGCATCACTGACAGCTTTTTTATAGTTCAGTATGCTTCTCCTTCCAAGCTATTTGGAATACAAACAATTTAGTTTGGCGCCATTTACATTCAAATTTTCGAGCGGTTTGTTTTAAAGCGCGTGTGGTCATTATATCAAGGAGCGAGTTTCTTATCTCTAATCATTTTCCTTTTAACTGGAGCTACATTATCTAAGCTATAACGAAGTGCTGACTCTAGATATTCATTCGCCTGTTCGAGTTCTGTGAAGTCAGATGGCGATCCAATCAAAGTTGATAACTCTGGAAGATTATTGATGAAGCTCTGTGCGGTATTTGATGTAAATGTACGTTTAAGGCGGTAGCGCGGCGCTGTGCGTACATTATTACTATGACACGCTTTAATCGAGACAAGATAGTGATCTGAGATAACTTCAGACTGTGGAATTGTGGTTATATTTCCTCTACTTAATCCGAAGGATAATATTAAATCTAAAGTGTGACCTGCTTTATGAGTGGGTCCTACTACACACTGATTCACTCCTACTGAGTCCAGTATGGACAAGAATGCTGTTCTCAGAGGGTCTTCTGGATTCTCACAATGAATATTAAAGTCTCCAGCAATTAACGCTTTATCTACAGAAACAACTAGGTTCGAGACGAAATCTGCAAATTCACAGAGAAACTCCGAGTACGGCCCTGGGGGTCTGTAAATGATGATTAGCGGATCGACTGAGCTGACTTTATGTTACTATAGAGAACTTCAAATGCGTTAAATTTAAAACAGTGTTTTTGTACGAGAGACAGATTATCGTTATAAATAACTGCGACACCTCCTCCTCTACCAGTTAGCCGAGGCTGGTGTATGTAGCTGTATCCAGGAGGACTCGCTTCATTTAGAGCTACATACTCGTCCTGTTTAATCCAGGTTTCTGTTCAACATAATATATCAAACTCCTGATCTGTGATAGTTTCATTAACAATAACTGCTTTAGATGCGAGAGATCTAATATTTAACAGTCCGAGCTTCAGATCAGAGGTGCGGCTGCGCATTCAGTGTGATCTGAGTTTGTGGTGTCTATGTTAATTAAGTTACTAAAACAGACTTTGAGTCTTTCTAAATGTATGTTTATGTTTATCTCGGGGAACAAACACAGTCTCAATATGATGAACCCTGAGTGACGACTCTATGCAGCTAGCAGGTTTAGCTTGTCTGTCTGCTCCCTGGCCTGGGCTCTGGATTGTTACCGATTAACTCGGCCTCTTCTGAGACAATGTGCTATACTACAAGAAATGAGAGCAGCACCTTCCCGAGTGGGATGGACACCGTCCCGCCCTAACAGGCCAGTTTTGCCCTCAAAGGTCTTCCAGTTGTCTATGAAGCCCAGGTTGTTTTCGGAGCACCACCTGGACATCCAGCGGTTCAGCGACCATAACCTGCTGTAAGCTATGTCGCCACGTCTCATTGGGATGGGACCAGAGCAAACTACTTCATCGGACATCGCCTTCGCTAATTTAAACACCTCTGTAAAGTTACTCTTGCTAACCTCTGACTGACGAAGGCGTATATCATTAGCTCCAGCATGTACCACTATCTTAGAGAACCTATGCTGACCTGGAGCCCTAAGATTACCTGCTATGTCCGGTGCTCTGGCTCCCGGGATACACCTGACCACTGCCGCTGGCGCCCCCTACAGGCCGAGCTAATTTAACGTGTCTCAGTATGGAGTCTCCTATAACCAGAGCTCTTTCAGGTTTCTCAGCGGGGCATCACTGAGGAGAGCGAACCTGTTGGACACTGTTGGAATTTGCACTCGTATATTACCTCCTCACTGTACAATATCTTACAAATACCTTGTATACAGTACTTTTCCTACTGTACCACCTGTAATCATTTTGCTCATTTGCACCCATTGTAACTAATCTACCTCTCTATATACTTTCTATATACTATTTATATATGCAAACTATTCTGCACTGTGAAATGCACTTCTGGTTAGATGCTAACTGTATTTTGTTGCCTTGTATGGAATGATATCCCGGACATTTTTCAAAAGGAATTGCAAATTGCTTTTGCAATTGTGTTTTCCATATACAGCAGATGTGCAGTTATTCAACAATAAAAAATAACCTCATCTGTGTGTTTAATAATAATTTACAGACTACACTAATGAACTTTATTTTCTTACAGAATATTACAAACTGTAGCATCGTATCACCTCAGAAACATGATGTAAGTTATGGTTTGTTTACTTCCTGTTTATTTTATTATTGTTCTTTATGGAACTCAACTCCTGAGAGCCTTTACTGAAATACTGTATAAAAAGAAACAAATTACTGAAGTATGAATGAAATGAAACACACATAGTTCAGGTTTTTACACAAGCAAGGAAACACCAGAAATGTCAAACTTTTATATGGGTGTAAAGACACAAAACGTAAAACAGGTGTGATGTGTAAGTACAGGACAAACAGAGTCATGTGATTTGCAGAGCTGCTCATAAGCATAGTCTTAGTTGTCTTATAATCTGACAAATATACAAGGGGCGTTCAAGTCAATCTGGGACCTGTGCTGGAATTTCTGGTAAATGAAGCAGTAAATGCAAGTGATAATTGCAGAAAACTTTCTACCTTGATGGTGTCCAGGCACTAGTGAGACACTGGGATAAGTGTATTAGTGTATCAGGGGATTATATAGAGAAATAAAGGGAGTTTTTACTCTCAGAACTGTGTTCTGTTATTCTGTACCATCAGAAGTCCTGTATTGGCTCGAACACAGACTTTATTTTATTTTTCTTTTTATTGCTGCAGTGTGTAAAATTCTTGATCATCCAGAGCCTAATAGGTCACTGGGTTTGGCTGAACAGTGGCTCTAGGAAGAGTCCTGCTGCTCCCAAACATTTTCTATTTACAATGATGGAGCCCACTGTGTTCATGGGGACATTCAAAGCTTAAAAGGGTTTAAATACAAACCCAGATCCAAGTCTTTACATATATTTATCACAGACGTCTATAGACTTTATGGATTGGTTTCAGCTCTGTGTGTTTCTAAATCATGTGTAAAAGCTGACTGTTTCTGATTTCTCTTCATCTGAGAAGGTTTATGACTGTGCTGTATGAAGACATTACATGATATATTACAGGACTTCAGATAGGAATTAACAGTTGTTGTAATGATGTAATGTTTGGTTACTGACACCGTGTTGTCACTGCAGGACACTTTGACTGAGCAGTTTGTGAAATTCACCTGTCAGCCTTTTTCACTGGAATCCGGGTCTGTTGTCCTTTTTAATCTGAGTGCAAACATCATGTTCCCTAATAAACAACAATATTCAGAGGTAACACACACACACACACACACACACACACACACACACACACACACACACACACACACAACATAGTGAACTTTCTATGCCTGACCCACTTTCTTCTCTTCCTCTGCAGAAATGGTCTTTCAGTGGGTTTAAGAAGGAGGAAGATTTTTCTGTCTTTGCTCAGCTGGATTTTAATAAGACGTTTTATCATCAGTTATCTAGTGACAGCGAGGTGACGACAGAAACACACACACACACACACACACACACACACAGTGTACAGTATGTGTTTATTATAGATTAGTGTCTTTGTGCTTATTTTTAATTCCCTGTTATTTGATTTTACAGAACGATTCCAGCAGATTTCACCGTACTAATGTAAGTTCTGTTTCCTGTCTCAGTTTATTGTGTTTGTGTTTACAGTTTACTGGAACAAGGAAGAAAATGATGGAATAAACCAATATATAACCGTCCAGTCAGTGGTGTAAATGGTCAGTGGGGTTCGCTGTCAGTGGTGAATTACTGTGCTCACATGTTTACAGTTAGGGCTGAGCAGTGGTCATGATTCACCCATGATGGGACCACAACCTCATTTTTTACTTCTCAGTCATAATGAATCATAATGAAGCACTGCGGCTGCCCCATCAGAGGGAATGTGAGGGGCAGGGCTGCATAATATGACGTGTGAATTGTTTTGACCAGGCAGGGTGTGTCCCATTGCATCAGTAGTGTTGGTTAATGGTTTGACCTGACACTGTTGTTGGTAGTGTCAGTGTCATCAGTGTTTACAGTCAGTAGCTTTAGTCATATCAGAAGTGTGATTGGTGTGTGTGTGATGTCACTAGTGTTGGTAGAGTTACAATTACAGAATTTGGAAGACACTTTTATTAGGAGTGACTTAAATTGATATTTTTGAGGAGTTAAGGGGGCTGCTCAAGGGTCCACCAGTTGCAGTTTGGTGGTGCTGGGGTTTGAACCTGTGACGTTCTGATCAGTAGGCCAACATATTAACTACTGAGCCTCTGCCCCCTCAGTGAGTAGTGTCAGTATTTTAAGGGATGTGAGGGTGTTAGTAATGTAAACTATTATAGATGGTGTCATTAGTATTCATAATCACAGCACTAAAATTACAGTACAAATTTAGAATTAAAATTAAATTAAATCTTATTTCACAGTGAGCCTTTAGATTTTATCATGTGTAATTAGAAAAGCTACGCGTGTAGGGTTTTGTGTCATCTTATATTTTGGGTTCTTTAAATTTGTAGTTGATTTTTTAACCAAAATGCATGAAACTAAATGACCATAAAATTCAAACATTGTCAGGACGTGCTACTGCGTCATCAGATGTCAATGTTTTTTGTAAGAATTAAATGCGAATTTACAATCACAGTATTAAAATTACGGTACACATTCAGAATGTAAGTTAAATATAGGCGTTTCTTATCCGCATCGAATTTAAATGTGTACCTTTATATCTAGCCTTTAGATTATATCATGTGTAACACTAGCGTATAGCCAGAAAAAGTTTCAGATTTATGTGCAAAAACTATAAAATAAAACTATATAAGATACAAAGCCTTTATAAGACTCTACTTTTATTTAAGTTCCTCACAATGATGACAGAATGATTGTGTAAAATAATGAAAGTAAACAGGGGGCGCTATTCTAGTTTCAGTGAACTTGAGCGTACACAAACTAATGTAATTTTAGATGATGTAATTCGAAAAGTGAATTATAGGCGCATCCTCTGCTGCGGAGACGACGAGATGACATGATCACCTTCATCACTAAAGCCGAAACCAAAGACATCATTAATTTATCAGTGAATTATTGAGATGCTCAGAGTCTCCCTGCTGTTTTTCCTGACGCATTAATAATCATTAGTCTACTTCTGCCGCTGCGCTCTGGAAAAGTTTGTGTGCGGCTGAGTGATGATTAGACTACATAGGAAATTAAAGAGGAGGATCACGGCTCAACATCCCGGAGCCCAAACCTCATTTAATTTAAATTAACAAATAGTGTAAGTAAACAACAATAGCCCACGTTTAGAAAAGCATTTTTATTTAGATTATAAATAATAATCCTGCATTTATTTTTAGGTGTTCCAGCTGCCAAACTATTTAAACCAAAACAATTTATTTGACTATTTTAATTGTTACTATTTTGATTACTTAAAAATAACATTAAGAACAATAAGAATAAAAAGATAAATATTATTGATTAAATGTTGGTTGAAAAGACTCGTGTCCATCAATCTGATCTACAGTAGCCTGGAGAAACTCCCAGGTGGGAAGACACGGCTTTGTGTAGGTAACATCAAAGATAAAAAAAAAACTTAAAAACACAGAGTATAGGATGCGTCACACAGCCGCGATATATTATACTATAACCGTATTATACCAAAGAAGATTAGAAATACATAAAATACCTCCACTGTTTTAACCACTGCAGAGACGTCACAGCCAGCGGGTCTTTCTGAGATCAGGCTGGGACGGTGTAGGATTTCCTGAACCTCAAATCTCTGAAATTGTTGAGGCATTTTTTTTATAGACACTATCTTTATAACCAATGGAGGTTTTGAGCTCTACACACACACATTCTCACCTAAACAATTCTTAAAACTACACTTTGTGACACAATAACAGTAATATTTCAAACATTTTGCAGGCTGCCGTTTGGAGAAACATTTGACTCGGCATAAACAACCTAACAATGTGTTTACAGAAACAACACAGCATTTTTAGAGCGTATATTTATACACTTATTTTAATGTTCTATTCTGAAAGTCTATTGTTCCAGTTATTTCTATATTTAAAGTTTGATGTCTTTAAATTTTTTAATAAAACAGATACAAACACAGATAGACTATATAACAGTTCATTCTTTGTACAAAATTGTCTGCTAGTGAACTTGATCGTCTGTCTAAACAACATTTCAACAATGTTTTTTCTTTTTCTTTTAAACTCATTGTACAGTAAATGTCAATAGCTCTGATTCAGATTTTTCATGTTTGTTGTATAAAATACTTGGATGTGGAAATTACCATCACTGTAATATTTCTTCGAAGCAACATTTTATTAACTTTTTTTTCTCATTTCATTTTTACTTTTTTCTGACTTAAGCTCTAATTATATTTTAAAACTGTGGTGAATGAAAATGTCACTTTGCGCCACCTAGCGGTTGTTTCACGAATGACTTTGAAATGCGACTGATTTATTTTGGCCGCTGTTGGTTTGCCTCGGTGGTGAGTGCAGCGGTAATAGGCATCACCATCGACTACCTACTGTATCTTTAGTGTCATGGCATCTGTGGTATTGGTAGTATTTGAGGAATCTTTGCTGTCTGTAGTATTTGTGTGATCATTGGTGGCTGTAGTATTTGTGTGATCATTGGTGTCTGTAGTATTTGTGATTAGTGGTGTCTGTAGTATTTGTGTGATCATTGGTGTCTGTAGTATTTGTGTGATCATTGGTGGCTGTAGTATTTGTGTGATCATTGGTGTCTGATCATTGGTGGCTGTAGTATTTGTGTGATCATTGGTGGCTGTAGTATTTGTGATTAGTGGTGTCTGTAGTATTTGTGTGATCATTGGTGTCTGTAGTATTTGTGTGATTAGTGATGTCTGTAGTATTTGTGTGATCATTGGTGGCTGTAGTATTTGTGTGATCATTGGTGTTGATCATTGGTGGCTGTAGTATTTGTGTGATCATTGGTGGCTGTAGTATTTGTGTGATTAGTGATGTCTGTAGTATTTGTGTGATCATTGGTGTCTGTAGTATTTGTGTGATCATTGGTGGCAGTAGTATTTGTGTGATTAGTGGTGGCTGTAGTATTTGTGTGATTAGTGATGTCTGTAGTATTTGTGTGATTAGTGATGTCTGTAGTATTTGTGTGATCATTGGTGTCTGTAGTATTTGTGTGATCATTGGTGGCTGTAGTATTTGTGTGATCATTGGTGTCTGATCATTGGTGGCTGTAGTATTTGTGTGATCATTGGTGGCTGTAGTATTTGTGTGATTAGTGGTGGCTGTAGTATTTGTGTGATTAGTGATGTCAGTAGTATTTGTGTGATTAGTGGTGGCTGTAGTATTTGTGTGATCATTGGTGGCTGTAGTATTTGTGTGATCATTGGTGGCTGTAGTATTTGTGTGATCATTGGTGGCTGTAGTATTTGTGTGATTAGTGATGTCTGTAGTATTTGTGTGATCATTGGTGTCTGTAGTATTTGTGTGATCATTGGTGTCTGTAGTATTTGTGTGATCATTGGTGTCAGTAGTATTTGTGTGATTAGTGATGTCAGTAGTATTTGTGTGATTAGTGGTGGCTGTAGTATTTGTGTGATCATTGGTGGCTGTAGTATTTGTGTGATCATTGGTGGCTGTAGTATTTGTGTGATCATTGGTGTCAGTAGTATTTGTGTGATTAGTGATGTCAGTAGTATGCATGGTATGTGTTGTCTTGTTTATTTCAGTGAAATCAGGTGTATTGCGAGTGTCAGTGGTGTTGGAACCTTTACTGGTATAAATGATGTCAGGTATGTTAACAGTGTTGGTACGGTTACTTTTATTAGTGGTGGTGTTTGTGTTGATCATGTTCGTGATGTCAGAAATGTTGGTAGTGTTAGTGGTATTATTGATGTTAGGATTGTCCTTGTTATATTGGTGTCAGCTGTTAATCACATTAAGGGGTGTTTAGTAATACTAACGGTGGAAGTGTCGGTGGTGTCAGTGCCATTAGTAATACTAGTATCAGTATCAGCATTGTAAGTGTCTGAGCTGTTGGTTATGTCAGTGGTGTTAGCAGTATCATTTTTGTTTGGCTTCAGTGGTGTTGGTGATTTCAGTGTTGTTAGCTGTCAGTGGTGTAAGTGTGTAAATCTAAAACACATTAAACTGCTGTGCCATTAAGGGTAGTGTCATGGATCTGAACATGCATTACATAACTGTTCATAGAATTGGTGTGTGTGTGTGTTGTTATAGATGAGTGTAAAAGCAGAGCTGGTTGTTCCTCCTGATATGGCTATGATAATCGGGATGGGTACAGGAGGAGGACTTCTCCTGCTCTTCGCCATCATGCTGCTGCTGAAGGTGAGAGCAATCAGAGCTTAATTGCAACCACACCCACCAGTACATAATCCAACACGTACTTCACTACAAACTCTGCGTAACACACTATATAATACAACACATAATCCTAGTACACATGCACTCCAGCACACACAGC
>JAAGKR010011384.1:7496-19586 GCA_011419295.1 Clarias macrocephalus
AATCCTCAAGAGGCGGGTGGACAAACAAAAACCCACTAATTCTGACAAACTCCAAGAAGTGATTATGAAAGAATGGGTTGCTATCAGTCAGGATTTGGCCCAGAAGTTGATTGAGAGCAGCCCAGTCGAATTGCAGAGGTCCTGAAAAAGAAGGGCCAGCACTGCAAATACTGACCCTTTGGATAAATGTCATTTAATTGTCAATAAAAGCCTTTGAAACATATGAAGTGCTTGTAATTATATTTCAGTACATCACAGAAACAACTGAAACAAAGATCTAAAAGCAGTTTAGCAGCAAACTTTGTGAAAACTAATAGTTGTGTCGTTTTCAAAACTTTTGGCCACATATAAGAATCAGTTGCAACTTATAAGGTCAAACATGATTGGGTATAAAAAGAGCCTCTCAGAGTGGCAGTGTCTCTCAGAAGTCAAGATGGGCATCAATTGGGGGATCACCAATTCCCCTATGCTGTGGCGAAAAATATTGGCGCAGTATCAGAAAGGAGTTTCTCAGAGAAAAATTGCAAAGAGTTTGAAGGTATCATCATCTACAGTGCATAATATCTTTCAAAGATTCAGATAATCTGGAACAATCTGTGTGCGTAAGGTTCAAGGCCGGAAGACCATACTTGATGCCTGTGATCTTCTCTGATGGTATGGGGTTGCATGAGTGCGTGTGGCATGGGCAGCTTACACATCTGGAAAGGCACCATCAATGCTGAAAGGTACATCCAAGTTATAGAACAACGTATGCTTCCATCCAGACGTCGTCTGTTTCAGGGAAGACTTTGCATTTTCCAACATGACAATGCCAGACCACATACTGCATCAATTACAACATCATGGAAATGGCCAGCCTGCAGTCCAGATCTTTCACCCATAAAAAACATTTGGCGCATCATAGAGAGGAAGATGCAATAAAGAAGACCTAAGACAGTTGAACAACTAGAAGCCTTTATTAGACAGGAATGGGACAACATTCCTATTCCTAAACTTGAGCAACTTGTCTCCTCAGTCCCCAGACGTTTGCAGACTGTTATAAAAAGAAGAGGGGATTCCACACAGCGGTAAACATGGCCTTGTCCCAACTTTTTTGAGATGTGTTGATGCCATGAAATTTAAAATCAACTTATTTTTCCCCTAAAGTGATGCATTTTCTCAGTTTAAACATTTGATGTGATCTATGTTGTATTCTGAATATAATATTGAGATTTGAAACTTCCACATTATTGCTTTCTGTTTTTATTCACAATTTGTAGTGTCCCAACTTTTTTGGAATCAGGTTTGTATGTGACATGATGATTTTCATCTGTATGTAAGTATTATTATTTAATCCTTTGTCATTAGCTTTCAGAAACTTGTAAGGCTTCAGGTGGAGCCTCTGTGGAACACGTCACCCCTGTGGATCTTCAGGAGAATGTAAAGAAGGAAAAAACTGAAGATGAAGACGACCTCTGTAAGTCACAGAGCACATTACAGTCCAATCTGTCGTTTAGTCTAATCCTAATTCATGAATGAAATGCATCACTGACTTTTTAGATTTTTGTATTATAGTTATTTTAAATCACCTGTTTTAAATTGAGTAAATAAAATTTCAGGTGAAGCTCTGTCAGGCTCTGTGAGACACATCACACCTGTGAACCAACATATTCAAGTAAAAAAGGAAGAACTTAAAGAAGAAGAGACGTTCTGTAAGACAGTATTATTTATTAGTGTCTAGACTGGCCTTAATAACTTACTATAATATTAACTAATATAATATTAACTGGATAATTCTTTTCAACACTCGTTTCCTCATTAATTTATGTTGTCATAGGTACTTGAGCTGAAAGTATTTAAATGTGTATTATGGAAATTCAGGTGGTGGAACGTCAAATTCTGTGGAAAATGTAGATGAACAGAGGAGAGGAATTAAAATAAAGCATATAAAAAAGGAAGAGTCTGAAGATGAAGACTATCTCTGTACAGCGATAGACTGGGGTTAAGTAACACTGACACTGTAACACTCATACACATTACTGTGCTGTATAATGTACTGGTATTGACTGACATTTGTTTTCTTTGCTTGATGCAGCCCAATAATTTCACCCTGTTGAAATATCCACTTTTTTGGCCAGGCAGTGTATATTACTCACAGGCGATCTGACGATTTAACCTGGAACACATTTATTTTCAGCATTGAACCGAGCCCTGCTGTACCTTTTGGCCTGTCCACAGTAAATGTACTTTGATGCAGACACCGACAAACAGTTGGTGAAGTGAATTGCAGAACAACAGAATAGATTAATTTCACCTTAATTTGGTAGTATAATAATTTCTAATAAGTTTGATTTATTAATAAGTATTTCTTTGTCTAATCCCAGAAGCTTGTAAACCTCACACAATGCCATGCTAAATACCACGTGTGATGTGACTTAGCTTGGGTAGTGTTATCCAAGCAGAAGTATTTTATGTTTAGGAGCCAATGGTACTTAATAATTTATTTTAGGATGTAGGTCTCTACTCTGTGTACATCCAGAGTTGTAATTATATCGTTCCCTCTCATCATTTGCTGTACAGTTTTTAAAGCCTTTAATACAGGGGTAGAGAAAAGAATTTCCCTATCTTTAAATTAATCACATTTTTTTGCTTTGTAGCCAGAAAGAAAGACGGGCGACGCTTTTGTTTTATCCAGCTGCATTTACTCAGTGCAACTTTTAACATCCAAGTAAAAGATAAAACACCAACTTGTCAGGAGAATAAAAAACCGAATCACTGATTTGTAAAAGGATCACCCCTCCTAAAACTGACTTGGGCTCAATCAGGTAAAGCTAATTACCTTCTCAGTGTCGCTCAAAGCTTTGCACGTCTACACTTTGCAATACTTGCCCACTGTACTTAAGTCAAATTTAATTTGTTTGTGACCATTTGTGACCTTTCTATGTGAAATGTGAGAAAATCTGTGTGAATTAAAATTATCAAGGGCGACAGTGGCAAGGAAAAACTCTGAGGTAGCAATAGGAAGAAACATTGAGAGGAACCAGAATCGACAGGGAACATTCCTCACTTGGGTGACAACAGATAGCAGGGATTGATTTGCAGTCATAGGTTAGGTAGTAGTTAGGATGTTCAATATAATTGATAATGTCTTTAAGTCCAGGTTGTTATTGAAGCCTCAGGTAGACTGTAGGAAATTTCACTCCTGAACTATTGTGTGACTGCAGTCACAACTCCTCAGAGAACTTCATGGTAAAGTGGAACCGTCCCCAGTCACCAGACGCATCCCAAACAGACCGCAGTTGGCATCTGTGCGATGAAATCACCAACTAGAAGCGGGGCACCAGAATGAGTCAGACAGGTCCAGAGGGCAGAGAGAGTCTGGATAACTGGCAGCTCAGGAGCAGCATATGTAGCTCAACAGAGAGAGGGAATGAGAAAGAAGAGACGAGAAGTAAAGATAACAGTCGGGTATTGTCACAGTCACATATTATATACAGTGAAGGTATAGAGTATATACTGTGGAGACTAAGTAGGGACTCCAGCAGGTCTACCTATGACATCATGACTGAAAGGAAGAGCCAGAAGGAAACAGACTTGAAGGGGAACTGAGTTGTAAAGCAACCAGTCACTCCACCATCAACAAACTTGAATGATGAAGGAGAGCATATGAACATACCAGTTCACCATAATACTCTACGTCCATGAGATCTGCTCCTTTACCTAAGAAAAATCAATTCACAAAAATGCTTGGCTAAATAGTTTTCAGTCAAGATGTAAACACTGAGACTGTGTCTGAGCCCCGATCATTAATTCGAAGAATATTCAATAACTGGAGCTTTGTAAGAAAAAGTTCCGCCCCCTGCTGTAGTTTCATAATGAACGGTACTGATTGAAGTAGGCGTGGTGGATCGTTAGACACAAGCAGTTCACTCAGGTCCTGTGACGCAAGATCATTTAATGCTTTATACGTAAAATCAATATGAAATTTCACTGGGAGTCAATGCAGGTCAAGTAACAAAGAGACGTAACCCTGATCAGCGGCCAATAGGTCATTTACTACTTTAACAAGTGCGGTCTCTGTGCTGTGATGTGGCCTAAATCCTCCCTAATACAGTTTGAATACAACATTTCTATGTAGATATGAACATAGCTGTTGCGCTACTATATTTTTTAGGGTCTTCTTCCCATTGACAAGTTTCTGGCAGAAGCCAGCAGATTTTCCTCAAGAATTTCTCCACTGTATTTTTCGACATCCATCTTCTATCCAACCTTCTATCTTGACAAGTGCTCTGATCCCTGCTGCTGAGAAACACCCCATAACAGGATATTACCACCTCCATACTTTATTGATGGAATGGTCTTGGTATGGTATGGGTGGTGAGCTGCATTGTTTTTCTGCCGGACATATTATTTGGTGTTGGGGCCACATAATTAAATTTTAGTCTCATCTGACAACCTGTGTTTTTGTGTAGTCGTGACTGCCTGTGGCCATTCTTGATGAGTGGATTTTTTTAGTGCAACTCTCCCATACGAGCCAGGTTTGTGGAGAATTTGTGATATTGCACACAATAACTTCGCTTTTTCATAAATTTATGCAACTGCTTCAGAGTTACTGTAGGTCTCTTGGTAGTCTCTGATTAGTTTCCTCATGGCTCTTCCACCCAGTTTGGAGTGACATCCTGATCCAGGGAGTGTCTGTGTTGTACCAAATATCTTCCACTTCTTAATAATAGACTTCATTGTGCGTCTAGACAGTGATTTTTTTTTGTATCCGCTTCCTGACTCATGCCTATGCACAACTTTATCCTGGAGATTGTTGAAAGTTTTTTGCCACCCATAGTTGTTTGCTTAAGTTGCATCTCCAGGGAGTGAAATGCTCCAGCTTTTCATGCTGAGCTAATCAAAATGACCACAGTTGAAAGTCAAATGTGGGCTTTGTGTGCCATTGAGGAATTTATCTTTACCTGATTAAGTTTAAAAGTATTTTAATGGGAGGTGCTCCTTTTCCAAATGAGTGAATCTGTTTTTATTTAATTTTTTTTCTGACATGTTGAAAATTAATTTTTCACTTGGATGTTAAAAGTTGTACTAAGTACATGCTGTTGTAAAAAAGAACTGTCTTTATTTCAGACTGCAAAGCAACAAAATGTGATTATTTAAAGGGAGTGATTATATTCTACACCCACTGTATGTTCATTATTATTTTTTAAATTTGCATCTATTGCCACAAATAATTTCTAATATTGGTAACTTTTCTGCTGCAGAAATGGATGACTCCCAGGTACAAGTCTTCTCCTGCTCCTGGTGTTCACTTTCCTACACATCTCAAATTTACCTCCAAAAACACATCAGAAGATGTCACAATGAGGAACATAAGAGACTGCTACAATCAGAAAAGTTAGCAGACAAGAACCAGATCACCATCATAAGCTCCAGTATTCAGGAAACTGCCTCTGTTTCTCTCAACAGTAACACCAGTAACAACCAAGTGCAGAAAGAAGTCTATCCCTGCTCACAGTGTGGGAAGAGTTTTACTCAACAGTGTAATCTCCAGCTACATCAGCGCACTCACAGTGGAGCAAAGCCATATCAATGCTCAGAGTGTGGAAAGAGTTTTAATACACAGAAACAACTCAGGACACACCTGCATGTTCACAGAAAACCAAAATCCCATCAGTGCTCGTACTGTAAGAAGATGTTTATGTATAAAAGCCAACTCGACCTACATAGCCGTATTCACACTGGAGATAAGCCATATCAATGCTTGCAGTGTGGAAAGAGTTTTACTCAAAAGCACAGTGTTCAGAAACACCAGCGCATTCATTTAGGTAAGAACCATCAATGCACACAGTGTGAGAAGATGGTTACAACAACTAGTATAAATGCGAACTCGTGTCTTCGCACAGAGGAAAGGCCCCATCACTGTACCCAGTGTGAGAAGAGTTTTAAACTGGAAAGTGTTTTAAAAGCACACTTGCGCATTCACACAGGGGAACGACCGTACCGGTGCGCACAGTGTGGGAAGACGTTTGTAACAAAAGGTAGCCTAAAATTACACCAGTGGGCTCACAGAGAAGACAAGTCGTTTCAGTGTTCATACTGTAGAAAGGCGTTTAAATTTAAATGTACTTTAATTAAACATCTGCACATTCACACTGGAGAAAAGCAATATCAGTGCTCAGAGTGTGGAAAGAGATTTAGTCAAGAAGGAAATTTTCAGCTACACCAGCACATTCATTCCGGAGGCACACTGTATCCATGCTCACAGTGTGGGAAGACGTTTACAAGAAAAGGTAGTCTAAAACACCACCAGCTCATTCACAGTGGAGAGAAGCCGTATCAGTGTTTACAGTGCGGGCAGAGTTTTAATCGAAAAGACAGCCTTCGGAAACACCAACGCATTCATACAGGAGAAAGGCCGTACGAGTGCTCACAGTGTGGGAGGTGTTTTACTGACAAGAGTACTCTTAGAGACCACATGCATACTCACACAGCAGAAAAGCCACATCATTGCTCACAGTGTGGTAAAGGTTTCACTCGCCCGAGCCATCTTCAGCGTCACCAGTGCACTCAATGAGGAGAAAAGCTGCATTGGTGTTTGTTATATTTTTGATGATTATGGCTTACAACTCATGGAAATAAAAAATCCAGTATCTCAAAATATTAGAATATTGTCCAGATGATGATCAACTAAATGTTCCACAAGGAAAGTAAGCAACAGGACGCCATTGCTGAGAATTCTGGCTGTAAACAGAATTCTGTATTGAAGCATATTCATGGAAAGTTGACTGTAAGAAGATCATTCAAGACCTTGGAAGGGCTTCACAAGATAGTGAGGCTGGAGTCAGAGCTTCAAGAGCTGCCATGCAGAGATGTCTTTAGGAAATGGGCTACTACTGTTGCATTCTTAGTATAAAGTCACTCCTGAAACAGCATCAGAAGCATCTTACCAGGCATAAGGATAATTTTTTTTTTTTTTTCAGTAATTTAATTCAAAATGTGAAACTTGTATATATAGATTCATTACACAGAGTAATATGTAAAGTGTTTGTCTTTTCATTCTGATGATTATGGCTTAAAGCTAATAAAAACCCAGAATTCAGTATTTCAAAAAATTACAATATTAAGACCAATAAAAAAAAAAATTTGCACAGAAATGTTGGACTACTGAAATGTTTGTACATGCACAGCAGTCAATACTTGGTTGAGGCTTCCTTATAAATTTTTATGACTTTCTGTATTTTAAATCCTTCTTAGGTTCTTTTTCTAGTTTCGGCTGCTGCTGTTAGCAGTCACCACAGTTATACAGGATAAATTGGAGTGCAGTTAATCCCCATTTGTGTGAGAAATTAGCAATGTACAAAGTGCCAGAGGTGTGCAGCATGTAATTCATGTGCATAAATGTACAAAATGATTAGTTTTAAATCCTGACTTTTTTGTATGTTCGCAGGAATGTACGGAAAGTGTTTATTGTGTGAGACAACAGATCAGATTGTTATAGTTTGGATGAGGGCCTGGATAACCTGCAGGAAGTAGCTTCTCCTGGGTCTTTCTGTGTTGGCCTTCAGGGAGCGGAATCGCCTTCCTGACCGCAACAGAGAGAACAGTCCATTGCTGGGGTGGCTGAGGTCCTTCACTATCTTCCTAGCCTTGGTCCAGCACCACTTGCTGTAGATTGAGTGCAGATCAGGCAGCTCAGTGCGTATGATGCACTCAGCTGATCGCACCCTCTGTCGAGCTACATTAGCAAAGGCTGAAACAACATGTAGTGAAAAGTCAATGAGTGCCTGAAGTCTAGAACCCATGGATATGAACAAATGCTGAGTTTGTTCCCTCTATATGCTTTGCCAGGCCTTTACTGCAGCTGCCTTTAGTTGCTGCTTGTTTGTGGATCTTTTTCCCTCTTGCCTTCAGTAAGTGATAAGCATTCTGTATTGGGTTGAGATCACGTGACTGACTTGGCCAATGAAGAATATCCAATTTCTTTGCCTCGGGTAGCTTTCACTGTATGGTTTGAGTCATTATTCATCTGCAGTATGAAATGGTGCATGAGTTTTGCAGCATGTGGATGGATCTGAGGAGAGAGTTGGCGTTATACACTTCAGAATTGCTCTGCTCTTTTTATCAGCAGTCAGATCATCAATAAAGACCAGGCACTTGGTTCTACCGGCAGCCATACATGCCTCCACCATGTTTGACAAATGATGTGGTGTTTTGGATCTTGAGATGTTCCTTTCGTTCTCCATGTTTCTCCCTTCCCATCATTCTGGTACAAGTTAATTTTGGTTTCATCAAACCAGAGAACCTTGCAAAGTTTTCTGGTAAAGTCGTATCTGGCCTTTCTAACCTGGCTTTGAGCATTTCCAATGGTTTAAACCATTTAGTGAAGCCTCTGTATGTACTTCATAAAACTGTCTCTTCATTGTAGGCTTTAAAAATGGCACACCTTCCTCACAAGTGTTCTTGACTTGTCTGTTGCATTGGCCACTCCAAATGTTTTTGCTACCTCTCTGATGTTTATTTTTTTCAGTCTAATGAAAACTTGAGTGAACCTAATGCAACCCTAAATGCAAATGTAACACTCAGAACCAACACCAGGCCTTTCATCTGCAGTCATCAGTAGTTATGGAGTAAAAAGGGAACAAGACACACCTGGCAAGTCTCTGTAATTCCTGCATGGTTAATGCTACACTTTTTCCAGACCCCTAGCAATAAAACTGAAAGGTTTCACAGTGTTTCGTCTCCAATTTAGCGTGGTGCTATAATGAGACCAAAAGCCAAAACTTGCCAAATGTTAAAAAATTTATGGGACTGACTAACTTGCTGCTGCAGGTGGTAACTCTCTGGGCATGGCAATAGCACAAAGACCCTCTCTTGTTAGCCTACTGAGCTATGCTTTTACTTTCTGTGTAAAGGTTTGCCCACACAATTTATGCATACGGAACTACAGCAGGCAGGAGACACAAGAGATGTCTCAGGAGACACAGATGCTCTACTGCATCTGGAGGTCACATGGATTCTGCCAGTGTCCTTCAGAGTAAAGTTCTGTGAAAAAGTATTCCTGATTTTAATTAAAAATTATTAAACTTAACTACTTATTTTGATTTTGTAAAGCTGCTTTGCGAAAGTGGCAATTGGACCAGCAGGCTTTCTCAAACTGATTTTATACAGATCCTCTTCGACTGGGGGGGGAGAATGTCGGGTCTTGCAGTCTATAATGTTTGGGGACAGTAACAATTGCTGGTGCTGATAGGGTGTGACGAATTCGAAAATTCAAAACAGAAATTAATTTATCCAGAAATGCAGTGCCTTGCCTTGTGTTCGACATAGACATTGCAGTCTGTGGCCTTAAAGCAGCCCTTCAATGAGTCAGTAGCTTCAGAATGCCACTTCCTCACTGTCCTAGTAACAACAGATACTGCTTTTGTCTGCACTACTTCTACTGCTAGTCTGCTTTCAGCATGGCAGGTCCCGCAGGATGTCCTTTTGTCAGGGAGTAAAAAGGTACATGTTCGGCGGGACGGCCATGAGCTGCATGCATGTGTAGGCAATGCTATTGTTATTCTCTTATGATAAAATAACAGAACAAACAGTGAATGTAAACAAATACTTATACTGAAGGCACATGAACTACTGCAGAAGGCAGCTGCTCCCCATGACGCTGGAACGAGAAGACAAAACTAAACATATCACTTGGAAAATCAGATGCACAGTGTAACATTTTTAAAATGAGTGATTTTAGGCTAGTCTGCTATCTACATCTCAGTGTTACACGCATAACTATCTCATCGGTTAGCTTCAGGGTCTGCTCAGTTACTCTAACTATTGCATATTTTGCCATTACTCAATTTCATTGTCACTTTACATTGCTCTTTGCATAATTACTGTACTTCGATATTTGCACAGTTAACACTATTTGCATTATCAATTTGTCACATAGTATTGAATTCAGGTGTTCCAATCACTTCCATGCGTAAAATCAAGCACCACTGCAGGGAGACTGCATTTGTAAAAGAATGAGTCGCTTTCAGGAGCTCAGTGAATTCCAGCGTCGTACCATGATAGGATGCCACCTGTGCAGTATGTCCAGTCATGAAATTTCCTTGCTACTAAATATTCCACAGTCAACTGTTGGTGGTATTATAACAAAGTGGAAGCGATTGAGAATGACAGGAACTCAGCCACGAAGTGGTAGTCACATAAAATCACAGAGCGAGTGATGAGACACATAGTGCTCAGAGGTCACCAACTTTCTTCAGAGTCAATAGAACTCCAAACTTCATGTGGCCTTTAGATTAGCTCATAAACAGTTCGTAAGTAGCTTCATGGAATGGGTTTCAATGGACAAGTAGCTGCATCCAAGGCTTACATCATCCATTTCAACGCACAGCATCGGATGCAGTGACGTAAATCACGCTGGTGGAGACATGTTCTCTGGAGTGACGAATCACGCTTTTCTGTCTGGTAATCCGATAGAAAAGTCTGGGTTTGGCGGGTGTCAGGAGAACAGTACTCTTAGTACTTTTACTGCGTTGTGCCAAGTGTACAGTTTGGTGGAGGGGGAGTATAGTGTGGGGTAGGTTTTCAGGAGTTTTCTCGGCCCCTTAGATTAATTGAAAGGAACTCTTAATGATTCAGCATACCAAGAAATTATCTCTTTTCACTTTTTACTTGTCCATGATTAAGTTTGTCTTTTAAGCCCATGACCAGAATGAGATATCTACCTTGTGTGAGCCATCCATAAATATCTTATATAGAATAGATAGCATACAATCAGTCTATTGTGTTGATGCCACTTTATTTACAAGTATCACAATCAAAAGGATTACGGTGTCAGGCTAGTAATCATTCCAGCTACTGGTGTAGCTCAGATCAGATGAAAATGGATAGCAGGGATTGATCTGCAGTCATACTGTGTTATTTAGTTCAGTTTGTTATTGGAGGCTCAGGTAGACTTGTAGGAAATTCCAGTCTTGGACTATCGAGCGACTGCAGTCACAAGTCCTCAGAAAAGAGCTGTCAGTCTTCAATGTAAAGTGGAACCATCCCCAGTCACCACACATATCCCAGACAAACCACATGGAGCATCCACTGCCAGCTTAGGAACGACATGTGTAGCTCGACAGAGAGACATGGAGATGGAAAGAAAGAGGGAGAGAGAGAGAGAGAGAGAGAGAGATCAGAAAAGAAGGAGAGATGACAGTTAGGGGAATGGTCGCAGGCACATAATGAATATTTTAATATCATTCAATATTTTAAACGATGTTAAAGATATTTATTATTTTGATTGCACACAAATACTTTTTATGAAGTGGGGATCGATATCAATGAGGCCATACTTAGTATTAATATTACTTTGTATTGGATTTAAAAGAAAGATCTGTGGTATTGATAATCTCTAATATTATATGGTCCTTAAGGGAAATAAAAGGTTTCGTCATTTTATATAATACTTTGTTTAATAATTCTTATTTGGAAATTCTTATATACTTGGGTATATGCCAAATTTGGTATAGTATATGGTAGTCTCAGTACAGCTGCTTAAAATAATGTCATTTATCAAATGTTTTTAAAATGTGCTGTTAAAATCACTTTTCCAACCATGTTACATGACACTGCAGTACAGTATTTTTCTGGTCATCCAGAAGGATTTACTAGGGGTATACTGCTGCAGTGACAAAATCCTCCAGTTGGGGGCAGTGTGAACATTAATCCCTGCGGTAAACTTACATCAGAAGAAGAAGAGACGGAGGGAGAGTGTTTTTCCCTCTCAGCTGTGCTTCTTCACTGAGGTAATTATTTACTTTAAATATTTCTGACTGGGTCTATTAACAAATCTCTTTGATTTAAAAATATAAACCTGATATTGTGGTAATATATTTGAGAGAGTTCACTACAGTGTACTTTAAACCTGAGCTAAGTTAAACTAACTGTAGTGTGTGTGTGTGAATTCTCTATGAAGTGTGTGTGTTTACAATGGGTTCTGGAGTATGATCAGAGCCTCCTTTTCCAGAAACACGACCCTTTAGGCCTCAAAAGACCTTATAATGGAACCAGCAGAGGTTGGACTGAGCTCTTCTAAAACTCCTCCATGCACTCCTGGTCCTGCTG
>JAAGKR010011385.1:0-15000 GCA_011419295.1 Clarias macrocephalus
TTTTTTTTTTTTTTTTAAACGATGGTATACTTTGGTCTGAGTGGTGATGGTAGATTCGTCATATATATGATGTCATTTATCATGAGTGGCCGGTGATCTGTGGTAGCGCTTGACCCGGATCCCGTGTCTGCATGATTGTTTTTCATCTTCAGTATCCGCTTTATCCTGGTTGTGGTGGATCCGGCCTCCGGATTCCAGGAATACTGAGCGGAAGGTAAGAATAAACCGGGGCATTATTTAGACCATGAGGCAATTTAGGGTGTTTTCACATTAGGTAGGATTTCTTCGTATCGTGCCTGAGTACTATTACGGTACGTCCCAACCCCCACATTGGCAATATTGTTCCAAACCGAGCGCACTTGATTTTCCATACACTCCGATACAGTAGGTGGCAGTATGCACCTATCTCCACTATGAATTAAAAAAAAGAAGAGTACAATTGTGACTAGCAAGAACAACCCTTGTGTCTGCCTTCCTATTTGCATATCGTTGGATCTGCATGTCTTTGGACTGTTGGAGGAAACCAGAGCACCTGGAGGAAACCCACTAAGCCTGGGGAGCTCCCTGTACACAGACCCTGAAGTGGTGGGAATCGAACCCTGTCCCTGGAGGTGCGAGGCAACAGAGCCAACCACTAAGCCACTGTGCCACCATGTGCTACAGTATATGCGTACACAGATTTTCAGAGAGCCTGGAGCACAGGCATGGTACAGTACAGACATATCACATTAATTAAATATAGTGGACTTTCGGATCAAGTGTACCCTGATCGGGGCCTAATGTGAAAGCAGCCGATCTGGTAGCAGCTGTCATGTTTTATTTGCAGAGGGGGAGGAAACCCAAAGGACCAGGTGGAAACCCAAACGCTACGCAGATATTTACTCTGGCTCAGGATGGAACTGAGGAAGTGCTGAGGGTCCTCCAACACCACATGGCCTTGCTTCTGTCATCAATCAGAGTGACATTAGCCAGTCGTAGGCATCGGTGAGCTCACACACACTATGTAGGCAGTTACACTCAGCCTGGGGCCTGTGACATACTGTAGCACCGGCAGATGTTTGAAGGAGGAAGCAGTTAGTAGGCGAGATGACCAGGCAATGACCAAAATTGGGAGAAAATGGGAGAAAAATAAAAATAAATAAATATTAGTCAGTATTTATCACATGGGTGCAAATGCCATGATTCATCAGTGTGGAAAATGAAGGTTCCCTTAAACGCAAAGATTTATGTCTTTGAAGGAAGGGTTAAAGAAATAAGGTTGAAATTTGTCTGTATTAAAACAAAAGGAAACTTTATGGCTTCTATTAAAACTTAGAATGAAAGTTTCATATCACCTTTATATTAAAACATATTACAATAATATTTCTTTTAGTTTTTATGTTACGTTGGGTAAGTATTTTACATATTACTTTTTAGTCTCAGTACTGTATATTGTGCTCCGGGGAAAGATTTATTCATGTGCAGTTGTTTTAACCATCTTATAACTCACTGTAAACCAGTCTTGGAAGGTTCCTACATCACTACTAATCAAATTCCCCGCAGCAGCCATTAGTGACAGTCTGTCTTAGCCGCTCAGTTCAGCGCTGTTGTTTTAGAGTTTTAGAGTCTGTGCTGCAGTTCCGTTGCTTTAATGAGCCACTTCTGTGCTGTGAACACTTCCTCAGAAGGCCTGTTGTGTTCGCCAGCTGAATTGGATCTCCATTTTTAGGAGCGCCAGAAGAGGATTTCGTCCAAATACGCATAAACCCGTGAAGGGACGATGTTTTAAAATACCGAGGAAATTCTGACGCCTGCAGCGCATGACCACGCGGCTAGAAATGAGCACATGTCCTGAGTGATATAGTGCGATAATACTGTGGGATTGCAGGCAGATTCGATCACTGTGTGTGTGTGTGTGAGAGTGTCTGAATGTGTGTGTGTGTGTGTGTGTGTGTGTGTGTGTGAGTGTCTGAATGTGTGTGTGTGTGTGTGTGTGTGTGCTGTACGTAGGAGGGCAGAGTCAGTCGACTGGGTGCCATTATTTATTTATCCGGACCCTGACATTTGTCTGAAGGCAGCAGAGGGAGCGTAGGTCCTGAGAATCAGCGTGGTTTGTGACTCATGGTGGCCTGGGAGAAGATTACGGCCTGATGGAACTAACAGATGCTGGGTTTTTTTTTTTTTTTTTTTTTGCGGAGACGTTGAGCTGAGATGATTGTACTGTGAAGACACTTTCGCATACATCAAAATCCAGATTCAATTAGGTCACGGTGGATTACGTGATGGGTCAGTCAGTGATGTTTAATCAAGGAAGAGGAAAATCGATTTGTGTTCTAATTAGCTAATTCCTGTTTTGATCTGAAAATGCTTTTGTGTTACATTTTCTTATCTTTGTTACGTAATTCACATTTTCTTTGTTTTTTGATTCGCCCTACTGTAATAACATTATAGAGATTCTACCACTGCACTACTCGTTAACTGCAAGAGAGTGATTAGCTTCGACTATGACGTCCAAGTCCTTTCACAATCTGAGTCCTGAAAAATGGTCGTGCCATAAGGGAACAAACAGTGATGACCTGGTCATTCAGTACATTCAGATCGTCAGCACAATTATTATTTTTTTTATTTCCACATAAATACGTCGCTGAGTCTAGACCGGAGCGATTAAAGCAACCCCAGATCATCACACTGCCTCCAGAGGCTTGTACAGGGGACACTATGCATGATCACTTATGCGCTTTCCTTCTTCGCTCTGATCTAGAGTCACTCTGGACCACATGATCATTTTCCATCGCTCCAAAGTCCAATCTTTATGCTCCCTAGCAAATTGAAGCCTTTTTCTGATTATTCTCACTAACAAGTGGTTTTCTTATGGACACACAGTTGTTTAGTTGCCACTGCATAGCGTGTGTATGGAAATCCTCTTATTTGTACTTGTTGTAAGATGCAATTTCAACAGAAGTTGATCTCCAGTCACAATCTCATTACCGCAGCAGCTCACTGCCAGCGATTTGCATCGTAAATGCAAAGGCTACACAATCTAACACTAATAGTGTAGAAGAGTTGATATGGTGGAATGTTCTATAAGGTGTCATTTATCAGAGGAGTCTCCAGTCTCAGTGTCAATCAGTATGATTTCAAACATGAAACATGAAAGAAAGAAAAAAAAAAAACAGAGTCTGATGAACGACTGGTATAACGTTAGAGATATCTTACAGGAATCGACTCGTTTCATGGGCACTTCATAGCATTAAATGTGATTAAAGCTGTTCTCTACTCAAGAAATACGGATAATTGTTGGTAAATCGTTGTGCTGTATGAAATTAAATTAAACACTTCCTGGAAAAAAAACAACAACAAAAAAAAACAAAACAATGCTGCATACAGGATGCTGTTGAACTCGATGACAGGTTCCCCAATCAGAAAGGGACTCAATCACAACCCCCTTTAAGAAGGTAAGAACCCTTAACTATCTAAAGAACCCTCGAAATTCAATGAGGTCAATGAATTGTGTCGTGTCTCACTCGAAAACAAGGCATCTGTTAAACAAATACAAATGTAAATATACAGGCAAATGAAAAAAAAAAGGTATTTTAATTATACTACATACATTTGCATCAAATTTCGGTTTCTCTCGGTCACGTCTAGACAAGTCTGTGTCTTTTTGACTCCTTTTTTTTTTCTTTCTTTCTTTCTTTCTCAGGGTTTAATTTAATAAGCGCCACTTACATGTGGCAGGATGGGTCTCTAATAGAAGGCTCATTGTGCATGCCCTGAATGTGGGGTAGCCATGGCATGGCCATGAAATCATGAGACTTTGACTACATTCCTTTACATATACATGGTTCTTTTCAGTAATTGTGTCGAACGAGCTTTAAGCTTAAGGAGCTCTCCGTACTCTGGGCTCGCCTGGTCGAAAAATAGCAATGGCATTTAAAATAAATACTGCATCGTCTCTGCTGTTAGGATAATCACTTGTAATTAGCCACTGTCTGTCCTTAATGGAGCAGTTTTAAAAGGAGCAGCTGGAGCGCTGCCACTCGCTGCCCGGCAGTAAATGGCCTTCAGAGCAGGCCAAGAGCTCGAAATGTGGCCAGTGACTGTAACACTGTTAAATCCAGTCATTTTCAATTCTGCAACACTATAAAAAAAAAAAAATAAAAAAAAAAAAACTCCATGCACCACTGACTGTCTAGTATGGAAAGCCTGTTCTTATGAATTAGCTGAATAAACATCACAAGAAAATGGGAATAAAAACACTTATGTGAGGTTAAATGAATAAATAGACACAGAGCTACGTGTGTTTAAAGGGATACTGTGGTGTTTCCCAGCATGACCTCTGTAGTGTGCAGGACGTGTGATTACCTTGGACGGAAATGTTGAAGAATTTTCCAGAAGTTTAAGGGTGGCAAAGGAATTTTGAATTCTTAACTAAATAAAACTAAAACTACTATATTCTAGTGACTAAAGGTGAGAGGGTGAGGCAGCACACAAGAAACGTCTTACTGTAGCAAAGGTCATCTTCTAGCGTTTTAACCAAAATGTGATACCAGTAATTTACACATTACTGGACATGTTTCTGGTGTCTGTATAAATATACTGGTAGCCAGGGCTGGAAAAAGTACAGAGAAACTGTGGTTAGAAAAAAAAATGTTTGAGGTTTGTAGGCAAAGCAAACTAAGTCAAAAGTTTCAAGAGTAAAATGTAAAATATATATATATGAGAAATGAGAGATTAAAAAGAACGAAGCACACTTTCTAGACAGTGCATGGCTAGCGATTTCATGCTAAGCAATCAGTCATAAGGAAGTTATTTCTCTATTTCGGCACAAACCTACAGTAGACTTTTTTTTCTTCTTTTTTTCTGGTTAGCTAATGTTTCATATCTCTGTTGGAATAAAAGCTAATCCTATATTAGCAAGTTAAAAATACTAATAACAGAGCTAGCTAAACTTAGCTATGTACTTTCACTAGCTAGCGTATAAACCTTAACTAGCTGATTAACCCTAAAGCTAATATCTGATATCTGGTTTGTCTTTTTACACAGCCTCATTTTAAATAAATTGGTAACACTAGCAAAAGAAGCCATCTTCCTTAGAGAAAATGTTTTTTGTTCTCTTGTAAACTTACTTTTCTAAGTAGTCAGTTTAAATCATATCGGAGTGAGGAAAAAATATAAATTAACAAGGTAAAGTTGTACAAGTATTTTCCATAAAACTACAAATTATTTCATGTGAAAGCTTTAAAATTTCGTTTACAAATTCGATAAAAATGTAATGTATGTGACATGAACACATTATTATTACCGATTCAGCACTCATCTTAGACTTCCATTAGGGGTGAGTTAAAAGCTAAACAAATGTAGAAATGTCTAATTGTATAAACTATACAATTATGGTAGATGATTGTAGCAGAAAATGAGCTGATTTATTTCTTCAATTCAATTTAACAAGATTTTAATAATAATGAAAATAATCTACTTCAGCATAATCCTGTGATTAATCTACTGTTAGGTCAAAGTATTCAGTAAAATAATATTTCAACATTAAATGCTAGGGGGGGGGAAATGCAGTTAAATATTAAATAAACACAGTAATGTGCATATATAAAATGAAATGATGTATATTAAATGAAAGAAATGGAAACGAATGTTTTATTGTGACAGCTTCTATCACACCCTCAGCAGCGACCTCATTTCCCCTCTGGTCTGTTCCAAGCACTGTGCATTCAGCATCACCAGTATACTAATCACCGGCCTGATCATCTTCATTATGATAAGATTTTAATGCTGGAATGATTCATAGGTTTAACATACAAAAAAAAAAAAAAAAACATTCCTCGGAAACCACTCAGGTACCAAAAAAATAAGAGACGAAAAAGTCCTAAAAAAAAACTGCTCCTCAAGACTACATAAATAATATAAAGAAATGAGTGTATGTGATAACGAATATACTGTAGATGAGTAGGACCACATGTTAGTTTTCTCACCTCCCAGAACACCTAGTTATACTAAACAACTAATTAACAACCTTTGCTTAATTTAAGTAGCAATGCTAGATTAGTAATAACACACACACACACACAAAATGCAGAAGATATGGATCCATATCTAGCAACAACATCGCATTGCTCTTAATGCTAAACAACAGGTTCCAGAGTTTGAAAATACACAAAATGTGGTGAACCAGCTCCAGTGCTAAATGCATGATGTCATTTAAAACATTTTAGCGGGTTGCTTACAATTATTTTTATACATTGGTTAACAGTGCTGTACTTTCAAGGTGACATCAGCAATTGACATTATTAAAAAAAAAAAAAAAAGAAAGAAAAAAATATATATATATAAAAAAGAAAGACTTTCTTCAATCAATTTCCTGTTGGAAAATTCCAATCTTTTAATAAAGATGAATGCAACAGGGCTTAATTAACAGGATAAAATGAATGAATGTGATAAAAATGTACATTTTTATAATCTAGTATAATGAACAAGGACATTTCAAG
This sequence comes from Clarias macrocephalus, assembly GCA_011419295.1. Taxonomy (NCBI): domain Eukaryota; kingdom Metazoa; phylum Chordata; class Actinopteri; order Siluriformes; family Clariidae; genus Clarias; species Clarias macrocephalus. The sequence continues at coordinate 6,480 of JAAGKR010011385.1, forward strand.
CTCAAGATGTTAAATGGATTTGCAAATTAATGCAAAAGAAAAGAAAAAAAAACAATACAATTTAATGATTATATTTCAAGGTGATGCAGGCTAGGACAGGCAAAGTGCCGTCATTACAGTGAAATCATTTGTCTGAGGCACACACTTTTTTTTTTCTCTCTTTCAAAAACAGAATTTTTTTTTTTTTTTTTAAATCCTGACATATTTGCAAATGTAATGGCACCCCAGACATTTTCTCATCCTTTAAATGTTTCGAATTTTGCCGGACAATTACAGTATCACATCATTCACATCATTCATGCTTCCATACTGTTTTTGCAATTAGTAGAGATTAACATTTTGTCTGTGAAAGGTCATGCCTCTTAGTAATAATCTTAGGCTTTTAGATCCTACAGTGCCAAAAAAAAAAAAAAAATCCCTCTGTTGTGCTGCAGCAGAGAAAAAGAACAAATCTGAAACGATTTAAGAGATGTATATTTCATGACAAGCACGAGGGGCCCATTTTGACCCGTAACACTCTCCAGTTGCAGGTTTGGAGAGTGTTCTGACGCCCCGCGGCCTGCTTATGATGCACTACAGGCTACCGGCTAACGTCTTAGATGATTTTTGAAAAAAGCTCCAGGCCAAGCATGGCTATTCATGTCTGCTTTCCCTGAGGGGACCATTTTCAAAGAGAAGGTTGAAAGACGATTGAGCGTTTTTTTTTTCTTCTTCTTCTTTTTTTTTTCCCTTTTCTTCAGAAAAGGGTAAATACAAAATGTAGAATTTGCCATTCTGAGTCATGAAGAGTGAGCGCAAGACCTTGTACACTAACTCATAAAAACAGCAATTTTTTTTTTTTTGTCTTAGCCACTTGACATTTCGGGGGTTTGCTTTGTATATTTAAATTCCCAGCACCCCCTGCTCACTTATAAATCCAGCTGCATTAAGGCCTGATCTCAAATGAACAAAGTGAAACGGAGTCATGGGCCAAGTCTGGGAAGAGAGTTCGTTCTGAGATCTTTTGAAAATCCCTATTCATTTCCGCATAGACACAGAGCGAGAGAGCGAGAGCGAGCTGGCAATGGTTCAGAGCGAGAGAGAGAGAGAGAGAGAGAGACAGAGACAGCGAGTAGAAGACATGTCACTATCACTCTGCGTCTCCTCTCCCCACTCGACGGTTGAGAGCTGAGGCGTTCGTGGTCTGCTCAGTGCTAAATTTAGCGAGCGGTTAAACATCGCAGCACCAGCACCGGATACGTCGACTCTCTGTCAGGCTTGCGTGCATTTGGAGGTGGTTCAAGTTAATTCATGAAAGACGTGAAAAGATAAAACGCTTTCCAGTTTACAAGTTCCAATCGGCGTGTTTTAAGCTTTTATTGGGGTCCCGCTTGTAAAGCTGCACCTGAATACTGACCTAATGGTCACGCCGAGCCGTGCAACAAAATCCACTGAGCTGAGGGTTTACTAGCTCTCTGGAATGCAGCGCACATCTGAAGAGGAACACGAGTAAACGCAGCGTTGTGAACGTGTGAGGATTTGGTGTGAGCATGCGGTTTTCGACAACACCGTGCATCATTTACACATGTTGTGCATTTCGCAAGTCATTCAGGGTGAACGCCAGAAATGTACTCTGTGTGTTTTTTTTTTTAGCAGTGGTGAAAGAGAGAGAGAGAGAGAGAGAGAGAGAGAGAGAGAGAGAGAGAAGGTCTTAGCAAAGCTGTTCTTAGAGCGCGGACATTTCAAAAGAATTGTCTTGTTATTCAAAAATCCTTGCTTACAAAAATCCAATCAAGCAAAAAGTTCGCCACGATGACGGAAAGGTGACGGCGGGTTAGATAAGAATAATAACGGTTCAAAGTCGTTATGCTTTGCTTTGTTGCAGCACTTCATGTGAACGATTCCGACTAGCGCCGCAGAATCTGAGCCGGTGTTCTGAAATTCAAGCAGGGACTTTTTTTTGTTCGATTGTCTTGAAATTTTTCAAATTCTATTTTCAATGCTGACTTTTTATTTTTATTTTTTATTTTTTAATGAGCCAAATAAGTTCTGCCAAAGTACTATAAGCATAATATTAACAAAATAAATAAATAAAAATTATAAATAAATAAAAAAACCCACTGATTGATCCACTGACCTGACTTTAGTTAAGTAATTTGCAAAAAATTAATGGGATTGTTCAAAAATGAGCATCATCACTGTTACAGAATTCTTGGCTCTGATACAATCATTAGACTCAGTAAGCATAATCACAGTTCATTTTAAACTCTAGTTATCCTTGTCCACATGCACAAATGCAAAGGTTTTATTTAAAAATAAAGAAGGAAACGTAAGCACTATTGTAAGTCGCTCTGGATAAGAGCATCTGCAAAATGCCTAAATGTATTAAATATATATATTTATAAATATAATATATATATATATATATATATATATATATATAATATTAATATATTATTATTTGTGACTTTTTTATTTATTTTTTATTTATTTTTTTTGGGGGGGCATTTCTCGGTTGGGGCTAGAGTGCCGGGTCCGCCAGGATACAGGATAAAAATTTGCCGTCAGAGCATGCCAAATAAACAGGAGGTGATACAACCCTAATCATAAAGCCAAGTTCCCAAACAGAAGCTTGATAAACAGACAACGTCATGATGTTCTAATGATCTTCGTCCTGGAAGGATATGTTTGAGACGATGAGTTGCATGTAGACAAAATCCCCAAACCCACAGACAAACAAAGGCCTCAGTTTGTCCTTGGAAATACATCGCTGGGTCTGAGGTTTTTTTATTGTGTTTGTTTCGAGCACGGAAGTTCAGTAAAACAGTGTGAAAATGTGAATTATATATTATACAAAAGTTACTTCTGACCAAGTAATCTGATTGGACAAGAGTCGTTCCGTGAGTGGTGATAACAGACGGTAACAACATGGGATGTCTAACCACACAGTACTGTATGTATCACTCTGCATCACAGTTGCTCTTAATACCTTTATTTACACTAACTGTTACCAGCATGGGTGGAAGTAGGTTTGGACGGCACGTCGTACCGGAAAGAAAACCAGTCATGGAAGCACTTTTAGCAACTTTTTTGATAGCTTCGTCACCTCAAACTACCCATTGACTCCTTACCAAATGCTCCTACTGTATGTCAGTTGTTCTGCTTATGTTCTAAGCTACAAATCTAACTAGCGTTTACATTTACATCTAGGCATTTGGCAGACACCCTTATCCAGAGTGACTTACATTTTTATTTCATCATCCAGCTGAGCAGTCGAGGGTTATGCGCCGTGCTCAAGGGACCGACCTGGTGGTCGTGGGATTTGAACCTGAACCGTTCTGAACCGTAGCCCTAACACAAGGCTGAATCAAAAATCTCCCTCTATCCCCGGATCAAGGGCACTTCCTGTACACATAGGGATTGTACGCCCTACATAGCGCACTTGCTTTCCTTTTAACATTATTTGGGATGCAACCCACAGTCGTGATATTCATGATGATGTTCGAATTTCTATAGAAACAATTCACTTATATGATGATGAAGACCATTATTAGGGACGTTTTCTGTAAGGAGACGTTTATTTAACACTTTTTGGGAGGAGTCTCCAGTTCCAGAGTGTTGTAACAGCTGGCTAGTTTCGAGGTCGGGCTGTTCTGATATTGAACACAACAGCACTCCCTCACGTGTGATATTCATATGTATAATTATAATAACACATGTGAGTATTGGTGACACATACAGTATAGACACACCTTATTTGAAAAGGTCTGTCTAAAGAAAATGACGTTCCTTTTGATCAAAGCTTAAAGGTGCATCAGAGGTCCTTATGCTACCTTGAATTATGATAAAAAAAAAAAAAAGATTTTATGGTGTAATGTAACATACTAAAGGTACAAGATGTGTGTCTTTGATGCAAGAAGAGCCAGAAGAGAAAGAACAGGCTGGTCCCTTTATTTCTGAGGAATTCATTCACAGGTCTTATAAAAGACAAGGCCGTAATATTGACTTGTGAGTGTGGAGGCTGTGTATTAATGAGGCAGAAGCACAAATTCTTCCTTCTGTCAAATTACTTTCCCTTGTACAAGGATGAATTATAGAAATGTAAAGATTTGGTTACAAATTCTATAAACTTTTCTTATAAACATTTTTTTTTTTTGGACTGAACGCAGAATATATTGGAGCATTTGATTAAATGGAAATGAAAAACAAAGAAGAAGCAAAACACTCGTTTGTGGTTTTTACACATAGGGAGAGAGAGAAAGAAAGAGAGAATGTGTGTGTGTGTGTGTGTGTGTGTGTGTTTTCAAATGATGGCCTCCAGGCCATGCACAAGACTGCAGACCCCAGCAGAGCAATGAGAGCAAAAACCGCATCAGTTTACAGCTGTGCTCCTCAATACCCTCATTCACACACACACACACACACACACACATACACACACACACACACACACACACACATACGCACACACACACACACATACACACGCACACACATTCAAATAGAAGCACTGTGGTTTTAACAGAACTAACAGTGGTTTGTCTCCAATAACGCCGTCATGTGAACCGTGTCATTATCTGGTACTTTAAGAGATGCTTTCTGCGATATCATCTCATGTGATGTGACAATTTACTTCAGTTTTCGCTTTTGACAAACTTTGTGCACGGCTTAGCTTCCCAACAATGCCATGGAGATGAACACGATATATTCGAGGAGTATGTGATTTCTTTCGTTGAGGATGTGGAACGAATGAGACCTTGTTCAAATTTGAGCACTGTATTGGTGTGTATAGACCCATGGACGGCGGCATGATAATTGCCCGTAATGTGTGTGTTTTTGTGTGTAAACGTGTAAAAATGGGAATAAATACAATAGTCACCACTGGCCTTCCACGATCCCTAGTTGGACTACAGAGGTTCCTAGATGGATGGATGCTCATAGACAAAAGTAAAATACATTTTAGGTAGGTTTAAGGAAAGTTTAACTTTCATGCCAAAATCCATCCATCAGCACCAGAATTTATTTTTTTTATATAGATTATGCTGACAATGACATACTGTAGCATCGATAACAACCTACAGTATAATAAACATCCAGCAAGTCCAGTTGCGGACGGATGTGGTTGAATAGTCCGACAACATTTCATCTACAATTTCTCAAATGTCTCCATCAATTCCAGACCTTGGGGTCCATCAGCATTGGAACCAGTTGTTTGGAGTCAGTTCCATAGACAACTCCAAAGCGCATGGCGACGTCTGCTCGTGTTGCACCACACACTTGTGAGGCATTACGATGACCGTGTCTCTGCTAGGATTGTCTAAACGTTTTTTTTTTTTTTTTTTTGTCTTGTTTTGATTCCCAAAAAAACATCACCTGGACATAATCACATAAGCTGATGTGCATTAGGTTCTCTATGATCACAGTCATTTCACCTTTCTTAATGTAGCAAGCAAACACAATTACGAATTAGATTTCGTGTTTCTTTAACAGTGCGATTATTCCTGTTTCACAATTCGAAACATACAGTGCGTATAAATAAAATATAGTAATTGAATTGTCTTTCCTATAAATTTTCAGCTTTCCTTCAAATTCGTCACCTTATTTAACGGCCACGTCTGTGACATTAATAATGACTAAACTGTAGTAGAACTTGGAAAAAATGTTATTATCAAAAAATCCTACCCCTTTCCAACGCACACTTTTACGCGTTAGTGTTTAACGATGCATGTCTGAGAAAGGAGCGGACGCAGTCCTTTCAGCGTGCAGCTGTTTGGCTGCCGTGTCAGTGTGTGTTAATTGTGGCGCCGTCACTGCGTCTTTGTGATTTTTACGCGCGGCTGCCGGGGCCGAGAGCTGATTAACGCCGCTCTCGAAAGACTATCAGCTCCAGAGAGGGTTATCCAAACAAACAGCGGCGAAAGAAAGAAGGCGTTCACGGAGCTAAACGCGTGAGACCGTGGAAAAAGATCAGCAGACTGTGTTAGAAGAAGAGGTTGAGTTCTCGACTCTGATTGGTCCGAACGGAAGCAAAGGTTGATATCATCATGACCTCATCATCAATGCACTTAAAGGATGAATCCACGGTTTGGTTAAGGACCATTATTAGGGTGGTTTTCTGTAAAGAGATGTTTATTTAACATTTTTTGGAAGGAGTCTCCAGTTCCAGTGCGTTGTAACAGAATAGGAAAATAATCAGGTAAAACTAACTTCGCTGCCAGCAGTTGATTAATTTCCTACAACCCATCTGTATATATTATTCCTTATCTAAAGTATAGCCCAGGTAGATCTTTCATTCATGCTTCATGACATTCAATTCCATCTGGTCTGGCAAAGTTTTGGCACCCCCAACGGCGTCACACTCAGAGATTATGAAGGAAACACACGCACACTTTATCTCCACTTACTGGGGAGCGGAGTCAATCAGCTCGCCCGTAAAAAAAAAAAAAAGTACTGAGCGTAATGACGATGACTCCATCACGCTGAAATTCAAACATTATCTTGGGCTTATCATGAACGATTAAGCGCTAAAAGCACGTCATTAATACGAGGCAATTACATGGGTTTAAGTTAAAATGCCTGCACAATAGATTATGCGAATATAAATTGTTTCAGGCAGAAACTGGGATCAAAGGTCATCGAATTCTCATGGGCATATTAGCGTGCTGGCTAATGATAAATTGCAGCCAAGTTTCCATGACGACAAGCGCACTAGTTCGCCGCCTCAAGGCAAAATTCGCAGCGAACAGGCCCGCCGCTATACCGTCCAACTTACGTCTGAATGGAAGGCTTTAAACAGGCCTAAATTAAATTAATGAGCGACGTAATGAATGCAGCGTATCGCTTACCCGCGGCGGCGTTCGTGCGTGTCATGTGTCATCGTCTCGTGATTAAAATGATAAAGTCGCCTCTTTATCACACAATCTCAGAGCTGGAGATTACGGCATGGTCATGTGTGGAGAGGAGAGAGAGAGAGAGAGAGAGAGAGGGGGGGGGGTATGGGATTACGCACAGGGACTTTCGCGCATTTTGGCAATTCTGAAATGGTTTTACCGTTTACATTTACAAAGTTATTATTCGCTTGGCAGAAGTTTCTCTTTCAAATTGAAATAAAGGTGGTGCAGCATCCTGTCTACGAGCCGTTCATTTGAGATGCCGATTGAGATGGAAGGAAGAAGGTAAATGACAAACGAAGCTGTGATGTGATGGATGGGCCACGAGGGAATATTAATCCCCAGCACATGTGTTGTTCTATAATAATGGCAGTAAAACATTTACTACCTTCCCCGGACCGTATTTAGACTGCAGGAGTTGGTTCAATAGCGTCTAGACACCAGCCTTTAAACGCTTTTGAACTTCCATTCATTCATTGAGGAATTGAGGCTGGTCGGGAATCGAACCCGGACGTGCAAGTCGACTGTGCTAAGCACTAGACCACCATGCCGCCATATCATATATCATATCATATCATATCATATCATATCATATCATATCATATCATATCATATCATAGAACAGAGGGGAAGCAAAGCAAACGACAGTTTGATATCATCATGACCCTGTTTAAATACTGTATGTTATCGCTTCTACACAAATGACTTACTTGTACTGTTTAATGAATTCACAGTTGGACCAGTGAAGGACCAGTATTAGGGAAGTTCTCTGTAAGGAGTCTCCAGTTCCAGTGCATTCTAACAGTTGGCTAGTTTTTCTTCATGGGACTTGTTTCAAATGAAAGTTATCAATTTTTTGACTGGCACTTTGGAAACACCAATTAGCCTGCATGTCTTTGGACTGTGGGAGGGAACAGAATAATCAGAGGAAACCCTCCAAGCATAGGGAGAAGACGCAAACACCAAACATACAGACCTGAGGCGGGAATCGAACCCTCGACCCCGGAGGTTGTTAGGCCACAGTGGCCATGTAACTCCACCCAAAAACAAACAAACAAACAAACAAACAAACAAACAAATAAACAAATACATAAATACATAAATACATAAATAAATATTCTACCCATGTTTTTTCTTCACAGCCAAACATCGTATGATGTAAAATCCTTTAAAGAAGTGAATAGCTCTTAATCCATTGTGTCCTGTAAGTACGAGTTGTTATACTGCATTTTAGCGCATAATTGTCTGCACAACTGAAAACGAGATGAGATAAGTGACTAAAACTGAGGTTTATGTAGTGGAGAATGTAGTCTTACATTAATTAATGTCATTATCGAGCAGGTTAATTTCCTTGTTGGTCTCATTTAATTCATAAAGTATTGCTGTATACAAGTTGTGCTGGTGTCCTTGTTGAATCATAGAAAGAAAACATTGAATGTCAGTGATGGCAAGGAGAATCTGAATCTGAATCTCTCGCTCTCTCTCAGTCTGTGACACACTTCAATTATCCGTAATGTGCTCAATGTTGGTAATAAATCCTCACAAGACTCCTTGAGCGAGGACTCACCGCTGCAGTCGGACTTTGCGTGAGTGATGGGATTTGACCCCTTCCGGTGGCACGGCGTCTCATCCTCCGTGCCACGTCACGTCTT
>JAAGKR010011386.1:0-19568 GCA_011419295.1 Clarias macrocephalus
GTATGCCAGCCGAAGTCTTAGGCCCACTGAGCGCAATATGGTTAATTATAGCTCCATGAAGTTGGAGTTTTTGGCGCTTAAGTGGGCCATGGCTGAAAGGTTTCGTGAATATCTGTTGGGGCATAAGTGCACTGTCTACACTGACAATAATCCTCTTAGCCATTTGGCAACAGCTAAACTTGCTGCTACTGAGCAACGTTGGGCTGCCCAGCTTGCAGCATTTGATTTTACCATCAAATATCATTCAGGTAGGAGTAATAGAAATGCAGATGCCCTTTCAAGACAGGATCCCTCCAGCCAGTGTGAGGTAAGTGCACTGTTGCCAGGAGTTGAGGTGCCGGCTACCGTTAAGCAGGTGTTTGCAGCAGAGCTGCGTCCACCGGTGGTTCAGGCAGTGGTCTCTGTGTTGCCCGGTGGGGATGGCATGGGCTTATGCCAACAGGCTGACCTGGTCATTGGTCAGGTCTTAAAGTTTTGGAGGCGAGGAGTCCCCCCTTCCTCGGTAGAGCGTAGACCGATGTCTAAATCCGCCCTGGTGTTACTTTGCCAATGGGATCGATTGGTGGACAAGGAGGGCGTGTTATATCGTCGTGTGTTTCGGCCAGATGGAGGTGAGGAAACCCTTCAGTTGATCCTTCAGTCTGCATTGCAGGGTGAGGTTTTGGCCCAAGTTCACCAAGGGCATGGGCACCAGGGCACCACTGAGCTGGTTCGTCAACGCTGTTATTGGCCAGGCCTGACGGCTGACGTGGCTCGGTGGTGCCGTGAATGGGAGAGATGTCAAGCTGCCAAGGACACACAGTTGGCGCCTCAGAGCTTTATGGGCCACCTGTTGGCAGAAAGGCCGAACGAGATCTTGGCCATTGACTTTACTTTGCTTGAGCCCTCGCGTTCGGGAGTAGAAAATGTATTAGTGATGACTGATGTTTTTACTAAGTTTACACAGGCGGTCCCTACTCTGAACCAGCGGGCTGAAACCGTGGCTCAGGTGCTTGTGTCTGAGTGGTTCTGCAAGTTCGGTGTTCCTGCTCGCATCCACTCGGATCAAGGTCGTAGTTTCGAGTCATCCCTCATCCAGCAGCTATGCCGTCTGTATCAGGTGGAAAGGTCCCACACCACCCCATGGCACCCTGCAGGTAATGGGCAGTGTGAACGTTTCAATCGGACGCTGCACAATCTCTCGCGTACTCTGCCCAGTTCGCAGAAGGGTGACTGGGTTTCTGCGCTCCCCCAGTTACTCTTCTGTTATAACACGACTCCCCATCAAGTGACTGGGGAGTCCCCGTACTTCCTGATGTTTGGCCAGGAACCCCGACTGCCTGTTGACTTTTTGTTGGGTCGTGGTCAAGAGGGGGGCCCTGGTAGTGTTAACAGTTGGGTGTTAGAGCATCAGACAAGACTGCAGGTGGCTTTTGAAGGGGCCCGGGAACAGCTGCATTTAGCTGCGGCACGTCGCAGGGAGAGGCACGACTCTCGTGTCCGGGATGTACCCTTGGATAAGGGTCAATTAGTTTTTCTTCGGAACTATGGTCTAATGGGTCGTCATAAGATCCAGGACCACTGGAGCTCAGTGGTGTACCAGGTAGTGAAAGCACCTGGAACAGGAGGCTCAGTTTACACTATTGCACCAGTTAATGATGTGACTAAGGTGAAGCATGTCCATCGCTCGCTGCTGAAGGCTAGGGTAGGGCGGGACTCTGCAATGCTACCCCCAAAGGATACCTCCCCAGCTGTTGCGGAGCCATTGTATGAGACTTTAGCCTGCATCACAATGAACTGAAGCTCTGCACATATTCTTTCCTTCTTTTAATCTGTAATATTTAAGTGAAATATATTTAGCGTATATGTCTAAATATTCCTTTTTGTTTATGGACATGTGTATTACGAAGTGAAGACCTGTTGTTCAGTTGCTCCCTGCACGGTGTATCTGCACGGAGAGTTTGTGTGTGCTTGTGCGCGTCTGATAGTGTTAACTAACTACCTGATTCGTGAATATGTCAACATATCTTCGTTAAAACGTAAAAATGTGTCGACATTGAGCACCATCAAAAGACATGAATGAACAAAAAAAATCCTTTTTTTGTAAATGTTCTTATATGCACTTGAAGTGCTTCTGGCTTTTTATAATAATAATTATGTTTTTTTTGCTGTTTGTGTCCAGCATTAAACAATTATTTTATCCATTATTTGACCGTGGTTGGAAATAACTAATGACTGAAATAAAGCTGTTCATCGCCGTGCGTTAACCCCAATTTGTGAATAAACTTTCACTTTACAAAAAGGCAGCGTTTTGATCAAAAGGCTGATAAACGCGTGCGATTTATCGATAAAAATCCCAGAAAGTCATCACGTCTCGCAATAATGCAGATAAAACATAATACACATGACATTAAATAAAAAGGAATATTTAAGCATATACACAAAATACATTTCACTTATTATTTCACAATATTACAGATTAACACAAGGAAAGAAGACGTGCTGGTGAAATAGATTTTAGGCAGAGACGTCTGCTCGGTCTTGTTTATTCTTTTTAAACCCCTCAATTCTGCCAATCTCCCATCAGTGAAACCGGTTTGATACTTTCACACCTATCATGAATGAAAGGTGAGAAGAGGGATTATAGTAACTGGGAGTTCTGTGGGTGTTCACCTCGGAGCGCGATGTCACGTTCTATTCAGTGAGTAGTCTAAAACAAAAACAAAATCATGTTTGCTTCAGCATTGGAAACAAAATTGTTTTAGGCTAACTTTATTAAACATTATACACTTTCGTATTCTTTGTTGTACTTCGTCTTTTTGCACCCATGCACCGATCACAAACCATTAAAATGTTGGATGTGAATTAAAATGCCACACACATATTCGTGTTTAAGTAAATTCTTAAAGCCTCGTTGACCAGTGTTTATGCTGTAATTTGGTCATGTTCACCCATGGGCTGACACTATGATGATTCATTATTTATTATTATGCTTACTTATTCGGAGAGATTCTATTTGATGCAGATTGACCAGTATATCAACTTGATAACTAGTGAATGCTATTAAATGCCGCATATGTTTAACCCATGGGTGAACATGACCAAATTACAGCATACAGTATATATATACCCCCCCACCCCCCTCTCTTGCTACTGTATGGTACCTTTACTAACATTTAAAACTATTTATTATAATAAGTGGTGCAGAGGTGTATAATAAACCAAAAAGATAAACACAAAAAAGATGGACAGCTATTTTTTTTATTCATCATGTTAAATATTTATCAGCAACATCCACCCATCAATGCATTATTGTTATCGATAAATCACATGCGGTTATCATCTTTTTATTCAAAACGCTGCCTTTTGTAAAGTGAAAGTGCGAGCCGCGGGTTTGAAATGAATTGTAGATTAATTTTAAAGCACAATCTAATTTCATTATTATATACATAATTTATGAATTACACTCGAACGGGCTATAGAGCTCTGATTAGACTACGTATACTAGTAAATAGGCTCAACATTCCGGAGCCCAAGCCTCATTTAAAGAATTTTTTTTTATTAACAAATATTGTAAGTAAACAACAGTAGCACAAGTTTAAAAAAATATTTAGACTCTAAATAGATGCCGAATTATTTTCTAAGGTGTGCCAGCTGGCACTATTCTTATATTGCTCTTTGTCAGGGTACTGTAAATCGGTCAGTGACAACCCCGTAAAATTCCATGTACTGTAAATAGGTACAGTACTGTCCATCTGTATGAATAAACCGAGATGCCCACCCCCCGTGAAAATGGCGAATTCAGGAAAAGGTTTTGTCCGGACCACTGAGCTTCTATGGATTCTAAAATTGACATTGTTACTGTTTTTTAATACCTGCAGTGGAAGAGTCTGAGAATTTATTTACCATAAGCTTCGTTGTATTGTTTTTAATCACTATACACAACCTATGATTTCACCTATGCTATTTTACAAATGGAATATTTTTATGTTACACTCTAAAACTGCTGGGTTAAATATTAAGGTGCTGGGTAATTTTATCTATTTATTATTATTTATTTAGATTATTATTTAGATTGCCTGTTAGAAATACCCTAAATTAAATGAATCCACTGTTTTAACTACTGCAGAGATAGTTAATCAGCGGTAGTTTTCACTACTACTACTAATGATAATAATACTGAATGGAGAAAGCGCAGTCAATCAAAATTATCATCATTGCAAGAGAGAAGAAAATGAAGAATAAATACATATCAGTATAAATATTAAAGTTTGAGCTTTGACACGTTTATGAGGTCTGTCGCTTCCTGTCAATGGGCGCCTAAGAGAGAGAACAGGCTTCAGTAGACACACAATACTTCAGATTGAAACACGACTGCCCCCTACAGGCAATAAACGTCATTTTCACAGTTTCCCGCGAGCTGCCGCAGAAGCGCGCTAGATCCCCTTTCAAGAAACGTGCGTTCTTAATGGCGAGATCTGTATGTCCCAATTTGGTTCTGATTATGAAGTCAAGCATGGACAATGCTATACTAATTACATACTCATGTTATGTCACTGAATATGTAACAAATAAAATCTGAATTTGTATTGGGAAAAGTATAGGTTTAAAAGAGTTGTGGAGGTCGAGTCTTTTACTCCTTCCTAGACAAGTGTGGAAGGAGAGTTTTGGTCGATTCTCCACTAGAGAGAACATAGGTTTGTCATTGATAAAAGTCCAGTGATTTAATTTAATTAGTGTAAGTTAGTTAGTGTAAGGAAGACTAACACATAAATTTGCACTCTAGATAACAATTAATGTGGGACTTATAAGCCCCAGAGGGGGGAGATATGGAAGTAATTTTTATTTGATTTTATGTGACTTTACTTACTCCCCCCCCCCCCCCAAATATATTTATTGGCATTTAACAAAGATACAACATAGTAAATATACAAAACATGCATTTCAAATTTCTACTTTCCAATCCATCGCAGTATAGAAAGTTGATCCGATATTTCGGCCATTCTGGAGTTCTCGGATTTCCTCAGCTGACAGACATATGAAATGATCTATCCCCGGATATAACACTTAAATGCTTCCCATAACATGCTACTGCTAACTGAATTGTTGTCATTCGTTTCAAAATATAGATTTATATGAGTTGCAAGAAAATCCTTGAAATCGCTGTCAGAGAGTAAATGTGAACTAAGTAGCAATCTCGAATCTCCACTGCTTAAAATACGTCCTAGCTTGCGGGAACATTAAATCCAAAGAGGTGGGGGCATGATCAGAAATTACTATACTATGATAATCACAAGAGCTGATAGAGTGCATCATTCTGTTATCCAAAAGAAAAAAAACGATTCGTGAATAGGAATGGTGAACATGTGAAAAAAAGGAGAAAGTTTTTCTATCCGGAAATCTTGATCTCCAGGGATCGGACAGACCAATCTTTTTGGTATAAGATTCTAAAAGTTTGGCAGAGTTAGTCAGTGTTGATTGTTTTGAGGAAGACCTGTCCAATATGGTATTTTGCACCAAATTAAAATCCCCCCTATAATTATGTGGTGACTATCAAGGTTAGGGAGTACAGAAAAAAAATCAGCAAAAAACTTATCATTATCCCAATTTGGGCCGTATACACATGCTAAAACAATGGGAACTGTTGGTAAAATACCAGACACAATCACATAACGACCATATGAATCTGAGATCACTGATTCTGGTTCTTGTGCAATGTTCTTATGCACAAGAATTGCAGCCCCTCTTGCCTTCATGCCAAATTTGGAGTGAAAGCAATGACTGATCCATGTGCTCTTAATGCGAGAAACATCTGAAGTGCGGAGGTGAGTTTCTTGTAAAAAAATTATATCTCCGTTAAGGAACTGTAGATGTGAAAGAACTTTTTTGGTCTTAACACAATTATTTAAACCTTTTACATTCCAAGAGATAAAACGAATGTTTGTATTTTGTTTTGTTGAGTTACCAGCCATTTGAATCCGAAATAGCTATTGGATGAACCTGATACACGTGATGCAGAACATGAGGACCAAAAAGAAAGAAAAAAAAAGAGAAAAAGGAGAAAGGAAAAAAGAGAGAGAGCGAAAGAGAAAAAAAGAGAGAAAAAGAAACACAAACATAACATAGGTTTAAACAATTACCCCTAAGTTCCCTTTAAACAACTGAACAGTACCTTACTTCCGTTTCTACTCCTACTAAACCTACAAACCTTATCTCCCCAATAATTCACTGTAACCCCAAATGTAAAATAATAGTCCAAAAATGTATTTCCAATTATATATCAAATGAAAACTAATTCCTCCATCACAAATTTAGTGTATATTAGATTAGTACAGCTCCAAACTTACAGAGTTTCTATAACAGAAGAGGTTCAGCATAAGTTTGTGTTGTGTCTTGTTCAACACATCCAGAGGCAAAATTGCGTCAGGCTCATAATATTACGGCGAACTGTCATGCTGGGAGTCCAGATATCGCTTGCCCTCTTCCACTGATGTAAACCACTTGTTGTTCCCTTCTTTGGTCGTTATACGAAGCCTCGCTGGATACAAAAGAGCCGGTTGAAATCCCTGTTTGTACATTTCGGCCATGACTTCACGATACTGAACCCGCTGTTCTAATACTTCAGGGATGTAATCTTCATAGATGGCGATCGGGTTTCCTTTATATTTAAGTTCACCTCGCTTTTTACGTGCTTCGCGGATTACCTTATCCTTTAATTGGTAGTGGTGAAAGCGGACCACTACTGCTCTTGGCTTCCCCCCTGCTTTCGGTTTAGCGGCGAGGGATCTGTGCGCCCGGTCTAACTCTGGGGGGCAGATAAAACCTGATTGCCAAAAACTTCAAAAAGCATCTCGGAGAAAAAGGTCGTCGGCCGTGGGCCTTCTAGTGATTATGGCACTCCGATTATCCTGATGCTATTCCGCCTGCTCCACGCTTCCAGATCAGCGGTCTTAGTTTTGAGTTTAGCAGTACTCTTCGCCACGGCTGCGAGGGAAGTTTCCAAGCGTTCTACCCGTTCATCCAGCGATTCCGCATGAATAAGCTCCAACGTGGAGAGCCTCTGACCGTACTCAGATACAGTGGCTTGTACGCAGTCAAGCTTCACATCCAGTGCTGAAATAACGGTCTTAAATTCGGCCGCTAAGGCTGCTCTATGTTCTTCTAGTAGGCCTGTTAGGGCCGCCATGCTCACTTCGCCTGACGTCGCGGATACTTCGGCTTCTTTACCAGATGCCTTCGCCGCTCTAGTTGTCATTTTGGACATATATAAATATTCCAAAGAGGAAAAAAAACATACAGTTAGCCTTAGTGATTTGTCAGTAATAGTCAGAGGGGTAAATAAAGATATAAAGGAAACTTAATGGGGAGACGAGACAAACACGTCTACTCCATCACCCTGCTACCCGGAAGTCCGACTTTACTTACTTTTAAGAAATAAAGGGTACCTGAGTATGAAATAATGAGAGACGTGCGTGAGAGGCTGAGCATAAAAAGCCTCTTGGAATGTGCCTGTTTAAGAAATCTGATCTATACATTGAGGCACCTAGAATGGGGAAACTTAATGAAACCCAGATGTTGAATTTAACATAAGTGCGGGAAAACTGTCTACTGGTTCAGGGGCAGTATTTAAACGAGAAACTGTCGGGAGTCGTGGTGCGTTCTGCAGACCTCCCGACTTTGTTGATCAACCAATAAAGTTGTAACCTTCTGAAATCAAAGCATGAGTCTTCAATTAATTTATACGACACCAAGTGTTTGGCCATATAAAATCACAGAGCTGGGTCAGAGAATGCTCAGATGCATAGTGCACAGAGGTCGCCAACTTTCTGCAGGGTGAATAGCCACAGACCTCCAAACTTCATGTAGCCTTCACATAAGCTCAAGAACAGTGAGCTTCATGGAATGTGTTTCCACGTATGAGCAGCTTCATCTAAGCTTTATATCACCATACCATAGATTAATTGCTTGAGTGTCTCGTTGTCCTCATCATAGAGCTGTCCACTGGTTGACAGAGGTTCTTAATTGGTTTTTGAGCTACTTTGATGGCCTGCAGTGTCTCTGAGAGCCAAAGGTGTTACACTGAACGTATCTGTTTTGCTCCGTTCTGATTCATAAACCACTGGATTTCTTTGTCTCTTTGTGGACTCAATAATAGAATCTAATGAAACTAATGAATCTGAGGATCGTGGTGTTTGATGCTGCTGAACGAAACCCATTTGTGACCACCTGAATGTCCAGCTCTAAAATTACATTTAATCAGAAAAATCTAAAAGAGATTTATAGTCTTTTCTATCAGGGCATGGCAAATTCCTGATTAATGAATAAACAATGTGCTAATCACTTAGCACTTGCATAATCTGAAATGGTTCCCAGCACTTAACATAACAATGTTGTCTACAATCTAACTCCTTCCTCATACAAAAAAAAAAAGAAGATTTAATTGTAAGGGTGAGGGTGTAGTCACTGGACTGAGATTAACTGAGCTGCTACTAGCTAGCAGTAATAAAATTTTAAATGGCTGGCTGGTCCATGACAGACCGATATATTCTAAAGCACAAACGCTCACAACCACAACACTCCACAATCCTGTGAGTAGTAAAAATAAGCCAAAAGTAGGAAAAAAGAGCCAAACAAAAAAAAAAAAAAACACGGCGGCAATAAAAAAAAACATAGTATGTAAAACAATGTCAAAAGTCTTCATCGCCGCTTAAAAACACATCATATAGAATTTATACTGGTAGAGTATCTGCATTTGATCAATCTGATCCATCATTATCCTAGTGTTTATTTCTCAGAATAACTCACTCATCGTATATACCACTTTATCCTGTATTCAGGATTGCGGGGAGCCTGAAGCCTATCCCAGGAGGCTTAGGGCATGAGGCAGGGTACACCCTGGACAGGTTGCCAATCCATCGCAGGGCAAACACAAATACACTTACTCACACACTCATTCACACACTAAGGGCAATTTGAGAACGCCAATTAGCCTAATGTGCAGGTCTTTGGACTGTGGGAGAAAACCAGAGTATCCGTAGGAAACCCATCAAGCATGGGGAGAACATGCAAACTCCATTTACACAGACAGGAATTGACCCTGGTCGGGATTCGAACCCGGACACTGGAGGTGCAAGGCCACTAACTGCACCACCATGCCGCCTTCTCAGAATAACTAATAAACCTATAAAAATATAACTTAAATTGAAGAATTCTAGGGTTAAAAGACTTCTACTTGTGGTGAATTTTGCAGGCGAAAAACTAATGCTTATTCAGGCTGGGATAGCAGATGAGTGTGGGAGTGTTTATATCATAGGCTTGGTGCTTTTCAACTGCACTATGTTGACGGATTTTATGAGATGTTTACAAGACAACATTGGGAGACAGAGAGAAAGAAGGCAGTGCGATGAATGGCATCTGATGACATAACCTCCTGGCTAAAGGCTCCAGTCATTGCAAAATGACTAAAGGTGAAGCATCCAAGAATGTATGCTATTACTGAACCTCTGGACACCCAGTGACTTCCAGGAAAGACTGGACGACAACCCAGAAAAAATGGTGATGCTGGAGTGACAGATGATCTCCATTAAAGTCTGGCATGGGTGTATTGGTCCAGCAACTCCATACAAAAAGCTTTAACAAGAGGAACACAAGCAAGCAGCACTGAGAAAAAAGAAGGGATAAAGGATCTCACAAGCAGGCTTTGGGACTGTATCAGAAGATCAAGAAGGGCAGAAAGGACAAGGAAACTGTGCAAGGAGGAGAACAAAGGGCCCTGTTCATAAAGGATCCCTACAACTTCACCAGGCCTCTACTGGGAGAAGCTAAATCAGGGAGTCTGAATAGCCCTAAAGAGGAGATGGAGGCATTTCTAAAGGAGAAACATAGTGACCAAAACAGCAGTACAGTGAAACCTTGGATTACGGAAATAATTAGTTCCGGAAGCAAAACACTTGTAAACCAAATCGGGTTTTTCCATAAAAAATTATTTGTTCCACAGACCAAAAAAATAAATAAATAAAAATATGTATAATAATACAAAATATAAAGTAAAACTAAAACAAATTAACCTGCACTTCACTTTTAAAAAAACAAAAATCCAGACAGATAAGTGTTTCCGTTTGTGCGTGCAGGCGCTGTGTATGTGTGTGTTTGTGTGTGTGTGTGAAGCTAAAGTAAGGGGAGAGGAGGAATGAGCCCCTCCCCTCTCCCTCTTCTCGTCTTACACAGTAACACTTCCTCCTCTCTTATTTGAGTTTCACACACACGTGTACACACAAAGGAAACACTGTTTTAGCGGAAAAAATAAACCTGTATTTCTCTAATGACACTCAAATGAGCGCAGACTAATTCGGAATGGAACAGAATCACTCCTGTAAAGTAAAAATAAAACAAATTAACCTGCACTTTACATTTGAAAGAATCGTGTCAGAGTAGTGTTTCTCTTTAGAACAGAGTGTGTGTGTGAAGGCAAAAGGAGGGAGGGGTGTGTGAAGGGGCATGGTGTCCAATGACGCGCACACACACAGATGCAGTGTTGGCTGAGAAAGAGAGAAAGAAAACGGATCTTTAACTGCTCTAATGAGACTTGGTTTTGTTTTACACGCGCGCACACGTGTGTTATAGTAAACAGTACACATGCGCTGTACACACACGCATACAAACAAATTAAAATATGTTTTACGCGGCATCCGTCTATCAAGCTGGACAAGGCAGAAGGTTGTTTCGTTTCCAAAGAGGAAGCCTTAGCAAGCATAAGCCAATTTAGGACCATTTCCCTATTCAGTGCTGAATGCAAAATCTTTTTCCCAATGCTGGTAAAGAGAATGTCCAATTACATGATTGAGAATGGATATGTTCACACTTCAATCCAAAAAGGTATGATCCCAGGATTTGGCCATTTCTGGAACATACAGGAGTCCTGAACCTGACCTGACAGTTGTCTGACTGGACTTGGCTACCGACTATGGGTCCATCTCACAATCTAATCAGGATATCTCTGAAGTAGTACTATATCCCATATCATATCAAGGTGAGCAGCAGCTACCTGAATGAAATCAAGCTCCATTTCAGACTACATCACACAATAAGACTGCACCTGCCCAGGGCAGATACAGATGGCGCTAAGACAAAGTACCGACTGTGCTAGTTGACATCCTAGAGCAGCACAGGACCAGGAAATGTCAACATAAGAGCAAGCCGCCACCAGGTATGACATTTGACAAGGAGAGGACAAATGTCTAATGCCCAATAAAACCAGGGTAAGTTTTCTGCAGTCTGCTCAAGCATGAGAGCTTTGACCTAAAGAGAAGTCGCCAGTTCCCACATGTTGTCCACTCGACCTTTTCTCCATGGAAGGTGAGGGCAGTGCGAAGACTGGGGGAGGCAGCAAAGAAAACTGGCAGCCAGTAGAGAGTGAGTAGTGGCTGGCCACCACTGCTGATCCGCCAATAGAATCGTTGGTAACCATCTGATGACACAACCTCTTGGCTAAAGGCATGGAGGAGCATCCAAGGATGTATGCTATTACTGATACACTAATGGGCCACAGGTGTGTGCGTGTTTGTGGATGGATATGTGTTTGTATATGTATTTGTCCTAAGAGTTGTCTGAGTTTGCTTTAGCACAAATACATGCGCACACCCACGGATCTAAAATAGTCAGTAGCTAGGGATACAGTATATTCTTCAGGGAAGTTTCTCACCTTCCCTGAAAAGATTTGTTAGGTGGACAATAGAAAGGAGTAGGAGATTCATAACCCACTCTGCTTGTTGTAAGTTGGTCTTTGTTCTTTTGATTTAAATAAAACTTCTCTGTGACCTCCTAGTAACTTTCCAAACAATTTTTCTAACTGGCTTACACAGGACCAGTTAAAAGTTATTTTTTACATTCTAGAACAATACTGGAGATTATAAAACTATGAAATAACATGAAATTATGTAATTAAGTAAGAACAGTCAGTTGTTATTTTAAGACACTATTCTGGCATAGTTCAAGCCATCAAGCACCATGATTAAACTGGCTATCATGTAGACCATGTCAGGAAAGCAAGAGCAAAACCTACCTCTGCTGCAGAGACATTTGTTTAGAGTTAACAGCCTCAGAAATCCCCAATTAACAGTAACTCTAGTGTGCTATGTATTGTGTAGACTCCCTTTTTCAGCACAAGTAGTGTGTTTGTTCAGGGGTTAGAGAGGGATTTGGGACTCAGCCTTGTGTTAGAAGCTTTGTAGCTCACTATTTGGAAAATTCAGAATAACTTAGAAGTAGTTACTGAGGAGGCAAAATGTTGATTAAGATGTGATAACGATTAAGATTGATTAAGATGTGAAAGTGCTTCTGTGACATGTTTTGTATGTGGTTATTGGCACTGGAATGTGGTAAGTAAATTCCCTTTTGCTATTCAGAAGTGGGTAGTACAATGGTAGCCATATGTTTGTGACAGTGCAGTATTTTGTAATAAAGGAGTACTGACCAATTATTGAGTGCATAAATAAACATAAATATTTTTTATAAGTTGGACATTTATATATTGTAAATAATTTTTTTTATTGATGTTGGGAAATATTCTAATATTTTGAGATACCATTGATTTTTTGCTATAATCCATAACCATAAAAATGTAAAATTTTACTTTAAATGTACCAAATCTAAAATATGAGACTTTTTTAAAATAAATATTAATATTAAGGCAATACAGATACAGATGCTTCTCAATAAATTAGAATACCATCGAGAAAAAAAGGAAAAAAAGTGAAACTCAAATCCATTAAACAGACTGTTATATTTCAGGTGTGTATTTATTTAAATTTAGATGATTACATCTTACAGTTAATGAAAACCCTAAATTCTGTAAAATAATAATAATAATAATAATAATAATAATAATAATAATAATAATAATAAATATAATTTTACTCAAAAAAAATATTTTTAACGCAGAAATGTTGGACTACTGATAAGTATGAACCTGTACAGCTCTCGATAATCTGTCGGGGCTCCCTTTGCATGAACTGAAGTATGAAAGCCCAGGTTGCTCTGATAGCGGCCTTCAGCTCTTCTGTGTTGTTGGGACTGGTGTCTTGCATCCTCCTCTTCACAATACCTCACTGATTATCTATGGTGTTTAGGTCGGGCGAGTCTGCTGGCCAATCAAGCAAAGGGATATCATGCTCATTAAACCAGGTATTAGTACTTTTGGTACTGTGAGAAGGAATAGTAAATCAGCATCTCCATAAAGCTGGTCAGCAGAGGGTAACATTTTGGGTTTTCATTAGCTGCAAATCATAATAATCAAAATGAAAAGAAATAAACACTTGGAATACATTAGCCTGTGTGTACTGAATGTATATAATATATGATTTTAACTTCTTGAATTTAATTACTGAAATAAATCAACATTTCATATTCTAATTTATGCGCAGATGTGACCGTGTTACATCAGTTCATTTGTAACTGCGGCGTAAGCTTAAATGGATAAGGAAGGTAGAAATTTCTTAAAGAGAATCATAAATAGAGATGAGACATGGATTCATCGTTATAAGCATGAGAGTAAATGGCAGTGTATGGAACGGAAACATCACCAACCAAGAAAAAGTTAATGTCAACTATTAATTGGAAAATTTATGCTTATACAGTAGTTTTCTGGGATTCTAAAGGGCCAGTTCAGAACATTATTAGGAAAAAGGTTCAACAATCAACTGTGCTCACAGCACATCGCAGCTCAGCCTAAAACACATTTAATAAGGGAAGACAAAAGATTGTTGACAGGTGGACAAAGTACAGATGGGGCATTTAAAAATGAGCGTTTTTTTCTGACGCAATTCTTCCCGCTGAATGCCGCGCGCTTCTGGGAATCCACGCCTTGCAATTTACATCCAAGTGTTGTACTTCACAGAATTCCCACCAGGTGGCACTTGGAAGAACTCTGCCTGAGCACATTATATGTATAATCATTCTGTCTGAAATCACAATGTCATAATGTCATCTTAATTATATTAAGAACTGTGTCTATTTGTTCATAATTTTACACCAAGTTTCTTCTTTGGGTTCTGACAAAGTCGCGTGCATTTTCGGAAGCAGAGCCGCGCGCGATCTGTGTGAAGACTCGCGAAGTCACAGGTAATTTTTTTTATCATTCTGTCTGTCTTCTATTTGGCCGAACCCAAAGAAGAAACTTGGTATAAAATTACGTAAAATTCAAACCCGCTTCCGAAAATGCACGCGGCTTTGGCTGAACCCGAAGAAGAAACTTGGTGTAAAATTCCCTCCCTCATGATATTTTATAAACTGTATTTATATGAAAGAACTGAACAGGTGTAAATCTATCAATCTATCTATAAACACACACCTTGATCTCCATTCCTCATTTACAGCGTTTGCAGACCCAGTGTCCATCGTCCCTGCATTTGGCACAGGTGAATTTCTGACATGTTGCACAGGTAAATCTGCTGCAGTTCCTGTTGCAGCTTTCTTGCACCTGGCACTGCGTTGTCTGTACAGTCCCTGGCACAGCAGCTGCAGCAGATGCAGCAGCCTGCCTCTGTGCCAGTATTTCCTTGTGCTGCATGAACTGGCAACAAAGTTCCTTAGAAGACTCAGAAAAAATCTTCTTTCTTTTGCCTGTCCACCCTGTACATCTATGGTCATGCGTTCCCCTGGAATGAAACTCTCAGCACAGTTCTTGTTGAACCATGTCCAGATGTCGGAGATCGCAGCAAATTTGTCTGTTTTCACCTGTTCTGCCCACTTGTCCTTGTCATCAAATCGAAAGTCTTGCATAATTGAAATGAATCTATCTCGGGAAAAAGTCAATTGCAAAAGTGCCAATTGCCCTCTGATTGCATTTTGCTACATGAATCGTTCCTTGGTTAGAAGCGCAATCAAAGGGCAATTGGCACACAAAGAACAGAACTCTCTGGTTGTGGGGGATGTGAGGTGGGCAAATGAACTAAATCACTTGTTCAACAGGTTTGATTCATCTGACCCTGCCTTTCCACCCATACTGCACTGTAAACCCGATTAAGTTGGCAAAATTCAAAATATTTGAGGTAATCAGTTACATAATTTTTTTAAGTAATGATGTTTCCAATTTTAAGTAAACAGAACTATACATTTTTGAGTTTGTTGAACTTGTTGCAAATTTTTAAAAAATTTGGCAGACCATCCGGCGCGGGAATCGAACCCAGGCTTTTCGCATGGCAGGCGAAACAGCTACCACTGAGTCACAAGTGCGATTATTTAAAATATCAAATTTGTTTAGCTAACTTGACAAGTGTCATTTCTACAAACTCATAAATACCAAAAGTTCTGAATACTCAAGAAGGTCTATTAATTTGACCTAATTGCAGTTATTTAAGTTAACAGTACTCAATGTGTTTAATTACTTTGAGCATTAGGGTTTACAGTGTGCCCTCACTCATGCAGTCCCCAATATCTGCTACAGGCACCCCTACCCCCCCAGAAGAGATTCAGAAGGTCTTTCCTTCCAATTGCTGTCAGACACATAAAAATAAACTACTATTGCAAACATTTTATTTAAAATATATTGTTATATTAAAATGTATATATTTTAACATCAGATGGAGTACTTTTTACTCTAAAACAAAGAAACTAAACTATAGTTTGCAACCATTTAAAGTATTTAAAACCTACTTTGTGGTTGTAGCACTTTTTACAGTGTACTGTACTAAGCTCTATGTACTGCATGTAGCACTTGTTAATATATTACATATATTTAAAATATCGCCAACCCATTGTCATCTGATTCACGCCACCAATGACATCATGAAATCTTAAGGATAAATGCATTGCATCCACATGCACTATAACAGCATTTTAAAATGACAAAGATCAGCAAGATTCATTCCCAAGACATCAGGACTCTATTGGTGTTCACGCAGCTCTCTGCACAATCGGAAGACATTAAAAAGAAAAGACAGCACGCAATCGTAATCCTCGCAAAATGACTCCGTAAATTACTTAAGTATTTCTTAGTAGTTTTTTGCCTAACGTGTCAAATATTTAATATCTTTCTCTTGTTTTAGGGACATTGTCACAGCCATAAAGAACATCACTGACCAAAACGATGAAATGGCTGCAAGATTGGTGAAAAAGCAACTACTGCGTGACTTTGGTGTGGACATTAGCGTGGTGTGGACATTAGCGTGCGATCCATACGCAGTGTCAGACAAAAACTTGGATGGAGGTATGGGAAACCTCAACATTGTCCCATGATCCGAGACAAAAATAAACAGTTTTGTCTTCAACAAGCTCAAAAATGGATCGAAAAGAAAGAGCTGTTTGATAACGTAATTTTCACAGATGAAACAACGGTGGCTTCGGATCGTTTTGCCACGATGGCGTTTTGTAAAAGCCTGTGTGTTAGGTTTTAAATGAAGAGGTAGTGTGTCCGAGCTAAGTTTAAGATAAGGGGAGAAGAGTTTAACTTGTTGTGTCCACTGCACCTTGATACACTTACCGGTCCGGGCCCGATCGACCGGGAGAGAAAAACACACACATACGCAGGCATGATGTCTGAAGATCTCTAGTTTATTCTTAGCAAGGAGAGCAGATTTAAACGGTGCTACGTCCTGAACATCAAAAGAACCAGTCATTCACATGTCAGTGATGGAGAGAGCCAGAGACAGACAGGAGAGAGGAAATACATTTGCATTCTCCTGATTAAACAAAAGGGTTCTAGCAGACAAGAGCCATTTGGATGTATATTCGTCTGGGTACAGGATATAGAAGGTGTTACCACAGAAGGCGTAAGGAAGCACAGTGAGGGGGCTGTTTCTTAGGGCACAGGAGCTGAACTGATTAGATTAAAATGTCTTACAATATTATAAAACCTTACAGTGCCCCCTTAAATTCTAACAGAATTTACTACAATTTGTCAATAAAATGACATTAAATGAACAGTCAGGCATTGGCATAGAAGAAATTTACAAAATCAAATTCAAATGTTACTAATAAAAAAACCTTGTGCAAAAATGAAAAGATACACAGTTTGCCCCCTTTTGTGGTGTCTTCATGACGCCTGTGGTTTTATTAAGCTACAGGAACTGATAATGAACTTTCTCTCTGTGAGTGTGATATTTAACTCTAGAGACTGAGCCCTGAACTCCAAACCTCCGTTTAAGAATTCAGCAGGCCATCTCCAGTCCTTCTAGTCTTTTATCAATAGATTCCATTCAAAACCAGTTCCCCAGACCATGAAGCCAAACATCTCTCTCCACAATTGACTAGGAAAGAGTAAAAGACTTCAAGTCTGACTAATCTACCAGTACATCAGATATAACGTCATTGTGGGAATCATAACTTAATATAATCTATACTGTGTGTACAATTCTGCCATGTGTGTTTACATACTAATACAGTAGTGTTGACTATATGTGAATGTGGGAAGGTGAGGAAAAATCAGTGTCCAAAACATCCAAGTCATCATCCAAGGTGATCACTCTTCGACCCAGATACTTTACGTAGAGTAGAGAGTCAGTTGGAGCCCAAAAGAGAGGTTACTAGCACTTCATTATTGTAAATATAAATTGTGCCAAAATTCCTCCTTGTCTGTTGCTGCTATGAGAAAGTCTTTGGTTAAATATAAACAACATTCATAAATTTCAAAGACACAGTAAAGTCAACCATCAGCTGCTCCAATGGAATTTCTGCATCTGAAATAAAGAGAAGGTTGTTTAATGACATCACACATTGTCATGGTTCGTCCTGCAGCTGTACTTTTTCCGTGTTGATGAAATTAGGATTAAATCTTGCTGCTGCTGTTTTGTCTGTAAAAGCAATGAAGTTATGTGCAAACAGGAGTATAGTCACATACAACATGGAAGACATGAATCTTTGTCACATACCATCTGTACAAATGTTTTGTCATGTTAGGTGTGTTAGTTTGATTAGTTGAAGTCAGTCAGTCAGTTCTTTGTCTGTGTCAGGAGTGCATGTCACTGTCATGAGCTCCCAAGCCAAGGTTTAAGCTTAATTTGAAGCAGCTGAGCTCAATGCTGCCTAATTTGGTATCCAACTTGTGCCAATAGTTGGTTATTTCTCAATAATTATTTAATCTAATTGCTCACTTAAATCTTGTTACTGCAGTTGTAATGATTTTATAAGCATGCTTTGCTTGTTGGTAAATTGTAGTGTATCAAAGTTAGGCAGACACTTCAAGATGGTCAGTTTAATTATGGACACTTTAAGCTCGTTCAATTGAAATTTTCCAGAATATATAGCATTTTCTTTATTCTTCTTCTTCTTATTATTATTAATGTACTGTAATTTGCACACCCCTCCTTGTTCCTGAGAGATGCTCAGGAAATGGATCTCAGCCTCATGCAAAGTCCACGTTCTCCAACCAAGTTGGGAATTAATCCAAAATAATGTTTGCAATTTAAAACTAACCGAAAATGTGGTCGCGAATACACGTGATCCTTATTCCTGATAACACTATCAGGAAAATAGACTGGCCATGTCTACACACCTCTATGTTAAGGTCACGAATAAATGCCACTCCATGCTCCCGAGAACACTCCCGGGAAAACAGGTACCTTAAACCTGCGCCCCTCTGAGCCATGGATGTGTGGTTCACACATTTATAAAAATGCAACTACTGTGAATTAACGAGGCATTCGGCAGACCCTAAACATTCCACCTTGTTCCCGTGAACACTCCCGGGAAAACGAGCCTCGGCTGCGCCTCACCGATCTCGCACGCCTCTACGTCAAGGAGAGCAAAAACTAAATCATGCACCTCGTAAGTGTATAACTGCAACTGCACGCCGCTCCCTGTTCCAAAGAACACGCTAAGGAATATGGTTAATATAATCAGTTAATTTATTTATTTCCTAACCGCGCGCCTCTACGCCAGGGCCAGCTTATACACTATATGCACGCTTCAAATGCCTCACTAAACTGCTTCCCTAAATAACAAATTACACTGAATGATGCATAACTGTGAATGCATTCACTACACGCCCCGCCCCCTTTAAATTACCGAAGGGAATTTAATTTTTTTGTTGTTGTTGTTTCCTACAAAAAGAAACTAAAATTAATTAACACTTAAAGAGCTTTGTAATAATGTATATGTTTATTTATTTAATCATTTATTTAGCGTTTTTATGCAGCCACATGCACAGCGCATTATTAAAATATAACGATAACCAGGCGTATCATGATCATACTCCACTTAACTGTCCACACACAAGTGGGATCTTAGCTTTAGTTGTAAAAACAAACTGTCGGGCGAAACATTAATATTTTAACGAAAAAACAACTGAACATCTGAATGTTAATCTGCGCATTTCGTCATTCTGACCACGTTACAGCACACACAGTTAAAGCACGCAAACAGCGGGTCAGCGCCCGCGTTGAGTAACCTTAGCAACCCTGGACGCGGGTTGATGACGTAGTTAGTTAGAGACAGAAGCGTTAAGTTTCTATTCCACTAAGTAAAGTGCTGTTGTCAATAACAGCGTAATTCGCACGCTTGTGATAAACACGTGCAACACTCACACCTATTTCAGTTGTTTTTACCAGATAAATTAACGAGTTCTTTAAAGCGCGATTCGAAACGCGGAACTAATT
>JAAGKR010011387.1:0-19566 GCA_011419295.1 Clarias macrocephalus
GCTACAAAGAAACTGGCTCACATGCGGACCGCCCCAGGAAAGGAAGACCAAGAGTCACCTCTGCTGCGGAGGATAAGTTCATCCGAGTCACCAGCCTCAGAAATCGCAGGTTAACAGCAGCTCAGATCAGAGAGCAGGTCAATGCCACACAGAGTTCTAGCAGCAGACACGTCTCTAGAACAACTGTTAAGAGGAGACTGTGTGAATCAGGCCTTCATGGTAGAATATCTGCTAGGAAACCACTGCTAAGGACAGGCAACAAGCAGAAGAGACGTGTTTGGGCTAAAGAACACAATAAAGAACACAATAAAGAAAACTCTTTGAATGAGAAGGTGTGTCCAAACTTTTGGTCTGTACTGTATATGAGTTTTATTTAACTCGGATGTTACTGTATTGGTCCTGAGAAATAAGTATGGACAAAAGAGATGACAAAATATGCAGCTTGAAGTATTCCCAGAAGAGGTATGTCTCCGTTCCCAGGCGAGGTATGTTTCACACATTGCTGAGTTTGAACAGGTTCAGATTCATTATACTGTGTCCATAGAGAAACAACAACAATTAAAAAAAAAAAAAAAGGTATCAACACATTACCTACATTTTTATCTACAATCACCTATAGTATCATATTCTAAAGATCCGTGTAGACATTATGATGATATTATAGACTTTACTACAGTACATTGCACATTTAACATTAAATTATATAAAATATCTTCACGATGTCTACACAGATCTTTATAATATGGTAGGTAGTTACATGCAGTCATAGCTTTCTATATATTGGCTTTGATATATTACCTCACCCCACATTTTTGTAGTCTTATTACTAGTGGACAGTTTAATCATATCTGACATGTTTCTAGTCTATATCTATGTGTTTATTTATTTATTTTTCTTTAAATCAGCCCAGCACACTCTACACTGTAGAGCACCTGAAGGCTCATTGGTTAGACACACCATGGTTACTAAATAAAACACATGGTAATAAAAAAAAAAAACATTGTCTAAAACTTATTTTATTTATCTTTATCATTATTAATGTATGTGTAAACAACCTCTAGATACTGTTAATATACTGCATGTCAATATAAACTTGATTTCTCTGATGCAATTTTCTTGCTTCACTGTGTGACTAATAGTAAGAAAAGCTTTGGTTTCCCGCAAGTGTTTCACCCAACTTGTATTCTGATGAACACTGCACATCCTTTGGCCTTGACTTTTCAGAGCATCTATAATATGCTGAAGACAAGTATTAACACATTGAATACTGTTGATTTACAGATATTATTGTTCTTTTAAGTGCTTGCTGAAGCACATATATGGTTCAGCTCAGGACATGCAAAATTTTGACAATTTTGACAATTAATCTATTATAATGAATTAAATATGAATATAATGAATAAAGTATTATTATTTAAATGTTTAGCCTTTTAATTTATTTACTTATTAATTTACTACTGCACTTACTCCAGCCTTAGTGCCTACTGCCAACCCTCTCTTACCACAACTAGCCTTCCTTGCTTTTTACTGTTTTGTGGAAAATTGTCACTTTAAATAGGGCCCTTCTTCCAATGGAAATTGTGTATTGAGTGCAAAAAATAGGGATAAAGGGGTAAACTTTCTTATTTAATATATGTCATTGTAGTAAGAGTAGACAGACCCAAACCGCTCTTTTCATCATTGTATCACTTTGTATCAACCTTCTTTCCTGCCTTGCTGTTTTATCAGCTATGTTTATGTGGTGGAAAGATCAGCAAATGCTGGACGCATACAGATATATCTTTATATGCCAATGCATTCTAGGTATGGTTGGCTTTCATATTTCAACTGTGCCCGAGTACACCGTACTGTGCTAGACATCACCTTTTCAAGTGGACATGGGCACAGCATACTGATCAGTGCCTGAAAAAAATAGGAAGAAACTTTGATAGGAAGAAACCAGACTCAACTGGAAACCGATCCTCATTTGTGTGATATCAGGTAGCAGCGATTGATTTGAAGTTATACTGTGTGTTAGGAGGCTGATAGGTCAGTGTAACAGAAAAAGTGCTTAGGATAATATGACATTCCATTTTGTTATCGGATGCACAGTTACAAAACTGTTTGTGGGAATTTCAGTACTGAACTATTGACTGACTGCCATCAGATCAGAGAACAACTGACTGCATCAGCGAAGTCCAAGACCATCTTCCTGGTCAAGTGGAACTGCTCCAGTCAGCACAAGTATCCCAAACAAACTATATAGGGCCATCCTCAGCAGAGTGCCAAATGCCTCAATGCAATGAGAACTCCAACCAGAAGCATGGCACCAGGATCAGTCAGACAGGTCTGGAGGGGGTCTGGATCACTAACAACTAAGGATTGCCATGTGTACAGTAGCTCAACAGAGATAGAGAGAGAATAGTAAGGTATGTTTAAAGTCACATAATATAGAAGGCGAATGTATTTTTAGTGTAAAGTGCTCCCCTATGAGTGCCTAATTAACGCCCCTCTGAGTTGACATGGAAAAAAATAAGGGAAACTTTAAAATATGTACTACAAGGGATTATCCAGAGCCTTGGTTGTGAGCCTGTGTAAATGAGTTAAATCAAACAAAACAACAAACATTTGTACAGTGTGTATGATTAGCACTGTTTATAATTAGTCCCTGAGTTGGTGCTGCTGGGCAACTGACCCGTATTCTATAGCAGCATTTGTTTTGTCATTTTTAATGAAAATCATCCATTTTTTTCAGAAATTTGCATCCCACTTCAAATAGGCAGGGGTTGAAGTTTGGTTCATTTATACAGGTAAATAGTAATAGTGGAAAGCCATAAACCTCTTTTTCCAGTATAAATACAAAGAAAGTTGACAGTGTTTTATATACAGTAGGAGGCCTCGGATTTCCCAATCTATATTGCTTGACCATACAGCAACACTTTTGCAACATTTTGATTATGCTTAACAGCCCTACCATATAACTTGGAATTTTACATTAGTTTACATTTTGTAAACTTACTATAAACAGCATTAGCTGAGGGTGTCTGTGTTTTATGAAAGGAGTAGAGTGTTTTTTCCCCTTCTTTTTAGTGCTGTGTTTGCAGCAAAACAAATAAACTTAACCTTGAGTTCACAATGAGTTTTGACGGCCCTTGAGTACCTTTGATGACTATTATAAATGGTATGGATTATGAAAAGAATATACAAAAAAGATGTGCATGGATAAGAAGGGGGAACCAATTTCCATTACCAGTGGAAAATCCTATTACTTTCCATCGGCATCATCTATACCGCTTAATTCAGAGTAACGGGGGGCTGGAGTCTATCTGAGGGCACAAGGCGGGGTACACCCTGGACAGGGTGCCAATCCATTGCAGGGCACACACATATGTACGCTCACTCACAAACACACTTCAGGTAATTTGGGGACGCCAATTAACCTAACCTACATGTCTTTGGACTGTGGGAGGAAACCAGAGTACCCGGAGGAAACCCACCAAGCACGGGGAGAACATGCAAACTCCATGCACACAAGTTAAATTGTAAATTTCGTAGTTAGCAGCGTCATGTTCTTTTAAACTTCCAAGGTCTAAGTCAATTTTATGTCTCTCCAACCGTCTGTCCCTTCTGAACTAATCGACAGTATGCAGCTACAGTAATAGTTTTATTTACTATTCTTATTATTATTACGCCATTAGTATTGTTCTTATTTTAATCAAATGTTTTATTGCGTTTTGCAAAGGCCATAGGCCTGGGTTGGTGTACTGTATAATGTAGCATCTCGATTAGGGAGTTAAGACTGTTATTTTGGTTTATACTGCAAAAGATGCTGCTGCTTTACCAGCATGGGTTTTATTTAACCCTGCTTTTGTCACACGTGTGGGCTTCGCTTTGCTCTGCCTTGCCTAACTTGGCATTTTCTACATAGGCTTTGTCTAACTCTTCGTTGCATATATGAGCTTTGCCTAATTTTACTTGTCCTACAGAGGCTTGTTTAACTTTGCTTTACCTATATGGGATTTTGTATAAGCCTGCTTCTCATAGCAACATTTGTTACACAGGTTTTTTTTTTTCTGGTCTCATGAGCCTGAATGGATCTTTCTTATTACAATTTCCATTTTGTCTTTGATATGCCTCCTTTAGTGTGACTTCAGAGACACAAAGAGACACAGCACAGATGCAAGAGGTGTTTTAAATAGGAACTTTTGAGAAATCTGAGGGGCACATGACAGCTCAAAGAGAAACAAACGAGCAATGTTTAACATTTTAATGATATTAAATTTGATTTCATGATATCAAAGTGTCAGTAACAACAGGAAAAACAACATTATAAAATATTAACTGGGAATCAGTTTCAAAATTTTTTAATGAATGTAATTTTTAATAAATTATTACTGTAATAAAAAATCTATATTAAGAAAATCATAAAAATGGTTAAATTACATGGTTAAAATTAAACTATCTTAATTAAAATAAAGAACAACAAGAAAAAAAAAGTCAAGCTTTAACTTACAGAGGCGGTGTTTAGATCAAATATTTAAATATATAATGTTAAAAATAATTTTAATTGATTCATTTTTGTAGAATTACATTACGTACATTAAAATGAATTTCATTTACGTTGACGTTTAATATGGGTCATGCTGGTGTGGAATGGCTTGGTATTGCTTTTTTAGGGAGTTGGAGTGATGGTTCCCCAAAATGCCAGTTTTTCCAATTTGGGCTAGAGAGTCATATATTCCTCAATTTTGCAAGCGTCCCCACAAAACTCACATAAAAAATTCAGCTGGGTCTCCTGAGTGCTTCGGAAATTACCCTTCTAGAAAATTCTCCATTTTCAGTGATGATTTTTTTTATTATATATATACCAGTGCTGGACTACTTTGCTCAAGCCCTCCTTGCTTACCCGTTCTTTATGTGATCACAAACCTAGACACATCATATTAAAGGTCACTACTACTTTGGGAATTAAAAATTGTTGATCAAACATAATTGTTTAAAAAATAATGAATCTCTTTAAAGCTGGCCAGAAGCTCGATCCATTGAAAATGAATGACTTTTACAGTGTAGAGACAGTGAGTCAGCAAAAAAAAAAAAAAAAAAAAAAAAAAAATTTTTTTTGCACTTTGTCTCCTTTGTCAAACAATCCAAAATCAATTCTCAAGCAGAACTAGTGGATGAAATGCAGATTACTGATTTCCCTGTGCAAGCCAGTGCAAGGAAAATTGTTACATTGCATGTGTGTGAGTCGGCTGTGCAGAGAGGCCCATTGCCATGGCATCTGCACTAAGCTACGTCCACTCCACTTACACACGTTCACTAGACTCATGGGCAGTATAAACAGAAACAGTAGTAATTACAGCATATAAACGACAAATCAAAGTAACAACATATGAGCAGTCTCTCTCTCTCTCTCTCTCTCACTTCCCTTTCCTTACTTCTCCTTTACAGCTTTAAGATTCTGAATTTTTAAAATAATCACGAGGTTCTGTCTCACCTAGGGGTTTTCTTTTATGAGCACCATTCTCAAATTTCTTCTCTGACACTTTGACCTAGCTAGCCATAAGCTCTCCTTATCACTCGCATTTAAATACAACGAATGCCCAAACTGTTCCTCCACATTCTGATAGGCTGCTGTGTCATTGTTCCCATGTAGGTTACTTTTAAATTGGATCAATCAAATTCAAATTCAAATTTTATTTGTCACATACACAATCATACACAGTACGATATGCAGTGAAATGCTTAGGCAACTGCCCTGACCTTAGAACAAGAATGAAGACTAAAATAAAATATAAAATGTCTGTATGATACAAATATACATTAAAGGAAGATATAAGGAAATTATAAGAAAGTGAGAAAAACTTAATTGTACAAATAGAAAATATTGGAATGGAGTGAACATATGGAACGGAATGTCCAGGGGTGTGCAAATATGCAGTAAAGTGACATGTTAAAGTGGCTTGTGTGCATATTTAAAGTGTCTTATGGGCATAATGTCCATGAGTGAGCAGGTTTGCAGTGAGGACTAGTGAGCGAATGACCTGGATATCCTAAATGTTCAGAGTGAGTGCAGAAGCATGTGTAGATCAGCAGCCACAAGCATGAATATCCACACTGTAAACCCGATTAAGTTGGCAAAACTCAAAATATTTGAGGTAATCAGTTACATAAAAATTTAAAAGTAATGATGTTTCCAATTTTAAATAAACAGAACTATCAATTTTTGAGTTTGTTGAACAAATCAAATAAATTGTTGCTGACAATCCGGCCCAGGAATCGAACCGGGGCCTTTCACATGGCAGGCGAAACACCTACCACTGAGCCACCAGTGCTCTATAAGTTGGTGGAACTTTATGGTGACAGTTACTGTTATTTAAGTACTTACAATTATTTAAAATATGAAATTTGTTCAGCTAACTTGAAAAGTGTAATTTCTACAAACTCATAAATACCAAAAGGTTCAGAATACTCAAAAAGGTCTATTAATTTGCAATTATTTAAATTAACAGTACTCAATATGTTTAATTACTTTGAGCAATAAGGTTTACAGTGCAGTGATGAACAGAAAATTTGAAACTAAAACAATGTGTAGGTACTGGGGCTTCAGTCTAGGTAAGCCAGTGCACTAAGGCAGCTTAGAGTATAAATGCGAACAGGGTATAAATGAGGTGTTTTTACTGTTTTGTATAATCTTTCAACCCCTACTTCATAATTTCCTCTAGTTTTTTAACAACAGTACTAAATGCATTATAAAGGTTCTATAAAATAAATAAAAAAAAGTTTAATATTACTTTAAAAATGTAAACCTCAACTGAAATTATATCACTATTTCAATTACAGTGGTTAAGGAAACAATATTACTATGCATACACACACACACACACACGCACACGCACACGCACACAAAACCATATTAGTATTGGCTTACTGACATAAACGTTGGGAGGTAAAATATTATTCACCAGCTCCACACAAAACATTCTCATTATAACTGATGAGTAATCCCCTGCCACATCACCCACAGAAGATCCAAACAGTTTGCTGAAGTGTACACATGGCATAAGCAAAAGTTTGTTTAAACAGCTTTGCTTGTAATATAGCACTCAGTCTACAGTACCAACTGTTTAAAGCGCTTCAATAGGCTTTTGGTAGTTTTTTCGACCGGGAATCTGCCTGGGACTATTCAACACAGATTCTTCTTCTCCTTCTGAAGACATTCCGTTGTTGACTTGGGTTTATGTTCTCATCATACTGGAAGGCAAAATGTTTCTTCTATCTACAGCTGTCTAACAAAATACAGTAGATGCATTTCTTGAAAGTTCTGCCTTGGTTGGGCTTATCAGACTACAACAAATGTTGCACCATTTTTGTATGCCAAAACTATAAGGTAACTATCAGGTGTGAAAGGTTTTTGTTTGATTATTGTTTTTTTGATAAGTGAGAATGAGGTTCCATGTAGCCACCATACCCCATAGTCCATAAATGTGAAGAATAAGAGAGATTGTTGTCACGTGTCACAATGAGAATCTGTACAGGCTTTGTAAGCTCTTTGCAGATTATGGTTTCATACTGTATCAGGCAGATGAAACCAAGGCTATGTCAAGAAAATCCTACAAAGGCAGATGCTCCTTATTTGGGGTTAATTAGAGTCACCTAACAGACGACAGTAGTATGATAATAAGTTTTTGAATATGGGTTTGGATGTAATTGTTAATTTTGAGCACACTCACATACTTTTGTAGCCAGGATGCAGTTGTTGTTGGCAGTTGGTAATGATAGAAAAAAAATCTTGGATTTTTCTTGGTTTATTTTTTTTTCTATTACAAAAACACTGCTGTTTTTTAACAGGGGGGTGCAAACTATCAATATCAATGATATACATGTCCCATGTCAAATCATTTATATTCACCAACTTTGGTATTTGCTGCTAATTCTAGTTATTTGCTGCTATAGCTACAGTAGATATTAAGTATATTAACACTTCTTGTTCCTCTTTAAACAAAATTCCACAAGCTGGGATCATTGTCAGTGGATATAATATAAATCATAGGACAGCAGACACCAGATTATTCATTTAGAATCAGTTGAAGGGAAAAATAGAAAAAAGGCGATTGTTGATAAGTTTTCCGCATTTTGTAAAGTTTCACACTCTTATCTTAAAATGTATTGACCCCCCCCCCCCCTTCATCATCTTCACACAATACCTCACAATTCCAAAGGAAAAACAGGTGTTTATTTATATAAAAAATTATTTTAAATATCCAATTTACATAAGTATTCAGACCCATCACTTAGTACTTGTTTAAAGAACCTTTGTCTGCAACGACAGCCTCAAGCCTGCAAGTTTGGTACACCTTTCTTTGGGAAGTTTCTCCCATCTTTCTCGGCAGAAACATTCAAGTTCAACCAAGTTTAACAAGCAGCATCAGTGCAAGGACTCTGGCTAATGCCACTTCAGGACTTTTTCACAAAAGTTTGGACACACTTTTTCTTTCAGTGGTTTTTATTTAATTTTATTATTTTCTAAATTGTACATTAATACTTAATATATCCAAATTATGAAAGAACATGTATGGAATTATGACAAAAAAGTGAAGCTGTCATTTTATAAGATTTTCTCTCACCAGATTCACGAGGAAGTCAGCTGGACTTGTTTTCAGTTCAAAAATGTGCCTTGCCAAGTGTTAATTTGTGACATTTCTTATCTTGTTAATGTGCCTTAGCCTGTCAGTTGTCTCGTGCAGAGTCAATAGCCCTATTAGTGCTATAACAACAAATTCATAATATGGCAAGATACACTCAGCTAAGTAAAGAGAAAAGATAGTCCATCATTACTTTAAGAAAAGAAGGTCACTCCAAAAAATCTTAAGAACTTTAAATGCATCTCTAATTGCAGTCGCCAAAACCATTAAACTAAATACTATGATGAAACTGGCTCTAATGGGGTAGAATAAGTCAAGTCAAGTCAATAAGTTTATTTAGAATGACCAACTTCAGAAACTGCCGATTTACAGCATCTCAGATTAGAGCGGTCGACCCAGGAATTCCCAGTGAGGCTGATTGAGATTATGCTAAGAGTGTGCAAAGCTGCCATCAAAGCAAAAGGTGGCTCTAAATAATTGAAAATATAAAACATATTCTGGGTTATTTAACAGAATCTCTCTCTCTCTCTCTCTCTCTCTCTCTCTCTCTCTCTCTTTTTCTCTCTCTTTTTCTGTCTATCTCTTTCTCTCTCTTTCTCTGTCTATCTCTAATATTGATTCTGATTTGTTCTGGTGCACCACTACTCCTATCAATGGTCCTTTAGCTGCTTTTACAAGAGTAGGAAAGTAGTCCTGTGACTAATTCTATTCATTGGACATAATTAGAAAAGGCTCATACTTGCCTATATATAATGCGTCACAGTAGATGGTGTATGTTAGAGACAAAGAGATGAGATCAAAATGATCTAAGACTTGCAAGACAGGATGTGTCAAAACAGAGATGTGTGGAAGTATACAAGAAAATTCCTGCAGCATTTAACCAGCCAGCAATAAGTTCCATAAGTTCACCTTGATAAAGTTTACCTTATTTTCTCTGTGATTGCATGTTATTAGTAACATTAGCAGCATACAAGTACAAATGTGGGCACGTGCATGCCTGCAAAAATAGTGTATTTTTCTATTGTTTTTATGTCCCGTGTGACAGTTGCTTCCTCCCGACCAAGTGTAATAATGCATAGAATAGTAGATGTCAAAGGGCAGTTTCATGAGTTTAAATGATCTAATCGATAGGAGCCGGCTTTCTCTCTTTCACACTCTGGGGGTGATTACTGTATGCTCCTTTTTGACACCCAAACAGTATTTTTATCAATATATCAATTAAAAATTGTAATTAAAAGGTGTATTGTAATTCTTAGTGGAAAGTGGTATGTGAAAATGGCATATTACTATCACATGTATAGCATGTTTATTTAAATTTATGTTACATAATTTTACATGTCTGGGGCTGGTTTTATAAGCCAGGAACCATGCCACCTTAAATTATTATTAATGCAGCTAATTATGCTATTGCAACTTATGAATAATGTCATATCCAACCATAATGTTTTGATTATTTAAATTTTTTTTGTGCGCACCTGAATGATAGCGTAAAATAAGCACAACAAGAAGATTTGCTTAATTTTTTTTTTTCATTAAAAAACATTAATTTTTTATTAATAAGACTGTGGCAAGTCTGCTCATTAACATAAAATCACCAGTGGCTGAGAGTTTATTCATTTTGTTTACAAAATTTCCTTCACTGCTTTACCATGAGAAACTCTACACATTTATAACCAATGTAAATTTTTATTTCATCATGGGATAGTCTTCATTTAGTACTCTGATGGTGATCTATACAGTAGTATTTTAGCATCTACAGAAACAGCATTTAATCTCATGAGACTGACAATGATGATCAGATAAAGTTCAGACAATGGCTAATATACTAGTCAATTAAGTTAAATCACATTTACATAGCATGTTTAACATTAAATATAGATAGTCACAAAAGAAATGTATTTTAGAGTTCTACTCCAATTTATATTCTAACTTATAATCAAGAAATGATAGAGCCAAGAAAAAAACTTCCCTGATATGACATGGAACAACCAACTAAATTATATACTATAAAATGTCTACTGACAAATATAAAAGGTGGAGTTATCACAACTAAGGCCACTTCCCATGATTTGGGTTTAATAGAAACAGTCTGGGGCTGATGCTCTGGAACACAAATTGTAGAATAAAAGAAAAGAATTTGTTAAACTGGATTTATTCCCCATCAAATATGTTGTTTTGACCACCATATATTTCATTTAACATGTGCATAAGATGTACTTTAACCCAAACATACATAGTTTCATTTAGATTATTGTACAGTATATTGATTATTATTACCTCTTTATGGCAGTGAATCATCTCATTTCCTTCATAACTCAGCAATGCTTACAGTAAATCAACGTTGCTAAAGTTTGGTGAATGATGTTCTCTAGTGGGTTTATTTTTATTGATTGAAGCATGTGAAATTACACCTCATGTGTTAGAAACAGACTTTTTTTAGTGAGTGGATCAGCCTCTGGTCAAATAATTTGCCATGATTGGTAGTAAATTTCTGTGACGGGTGTTTTTTTTTTTTTTTTTCCAACA
The DNA here is from genome assembly GCA_011419295.1 of Clarias macrocephalus. NCBI lineage: Eukaryota > Metazoa > Chordata > Actinopteri > Siluriformes > Clariidae > Clarias > Clarias macrocephalus. Next base: position 11,151 of record JAAGKR010011387.1, read on the forward strand.
GAGTCACTGAGGATTTTGAGACTTTGAGACAAAAAATTGTCACCTCTCTACAAATGATTTATCTGTAAGAGAAACAAAATTGGTCAGAGGTAAGATAGCGCTACTACTATTACTGCAACTAATATTATTCGTTCTGTTTTTTTATAGAAAAAATAAGTTATTTTATTAGAGTTAAACAGCTATGATATTCCTACAGTCATTGTTTGAGGTAATAATCAACATTTATTTCTCCTCTGCAAGTCACCACTGTTTGTTTCCTTGTTTGTTTTGTTAAAATGAAAACAATGTGATTGAGTTTATGCCAAGAAACTTTTATAAACTGTATCCTTGGTAGTCATGAACACAAAGCCCATAGAAATACCAGCCCTAGGACGGACCCTGCATCCTGGCGCTTTATATGACTGTCGTAGTGATACCTTCATTCCAGGTAAATATGCTTTACATTCCACAATCCAAGAGTTTATCTTAATAATAAATAAATGTTTAAATGTATTAAAAACAAACCACTGACCTACAGTGCTTTGCAAAAGTACTTATACCTCTTGAACTTTTTCACATTTTGTCACATTGCAACCACAAACATAAATGTATTTTATTGGGATTTTACAAGGTTTATCAAGGTCATATAATTGTAAAGTGGAAGGAACATGATCAACGTTTTTCAAAATTGTAATTGTAAGTGTTCTTTATATATATATATATATTATTTTAATCTGCACAGTCTGGAGTTGTTGCAATTGCATTTCACTACTGTTGTATGTAATCTTGAATTTAAAACTGTCAGCCCTAGTGTATGCAATATTCTTATTTCGTCACATATATTCAAGTTGGTCCCCAGAGGCATTGTAAAAATTTCTGCTTATGTAAGCTACCATGCTGAATCTACACTATATGACAAAATTACAATGACAATGTATCCAAATACTACTGAAAGATACAGAAATGTGGAGTTGGTTCTCCTACTGCAGCTACTACTAAAGCGTCCACTCTTCTTGGAAGATTGTCCTCAAGATTTTGAAGTGTTTCTGGGGGAATTCCTACCAGTTCATTTTGTAAAGCATTTATGAGGTCAAACACTAATGCTCGCAATCTCCATTTCAGTTCATCCCAAAGGCACTCGATGGGGTTGAGGTCAGGGATCTGTGCAGGCCAGGCAAGTTCTTCCATACCAAACTCATCAAAACATGTCTTTATAACCCTTGTTCTTATGCACTGGGGCACAATCATGTTGGAATAGAAAAGGACATTCTCCTGTCCAAAATTGGTTGGTCCAAAATTGGAAGCATACAGTAGCATTGTCCAACATGTCTTGGAATGCTGAAGCATTAAGAATGCCCCTCACTGGGGATAAGGGGCCTGAATGAAACTCCTGAATTTCTAATTAACAGGTTTGGCCCAATACTTGTGTCCATACACAGTAGTGTATTTATGAAAGAAAAATTACAATGAGTATATTCATTGAGAAACAAGTAATTGTGTGCCAGAAGTGGAATATAAAATAAATATTTAATACAAATTACTATTGCTAGACTTTGATTCTCCACTCTTCTGCTCGAGAACTCTTAACAGTTTCTACATACATTATGGCCCCTACATACAAACGAGTCCTGTTCCGAGAGCTCGTTTGTCAGTCCAATTTGCTTATTTATTTTTACACTGAAAAGGCTAATGTACACCAGACATGTGATCTAAGTTCCACAATTGTACATACATGATTGCATGTTCGTATCTTCGAAAGTTTGTAACTTAAATGTTTGTATGTAGGAGCCCTACAATTTAAATAAAGACCTAAAAGTGATCATACAAAAAGAAAATGGATTGTACATGACATCAGATGTAGTCCTCCATAGGTAATGAAGTGGGAACCATGTCACTTTCAAAACAGCTTTAAATTGACAATTCATTTTAAAAACATGGCCTATTGTCTGACTGTTGCAGCTTCTGATGGCAGTGTCAGGTCTAATCCTTCATTCATTTTTATGTATTACGTTATGGGATAAGGAAGCACTACATAATGTGGATTCACATTGACAGCCCAAGACAGACCTGAATTTTGCTGCTTCTGACACTCTCAGTGATGAAGCCAGACTACTAGATGTGAATGCCTCACTTAAAGCTATAGTATCCTGAGTGGTTTGGTGGATGTTGCTGGTTCTGCCCGTTACATGAATGATAACAAATCCTCAGCAAATCAATGTCGGGTTTCTCTGCAGTACTATAATCACTGAAAAACATCACTTTCCAAAAAGTGTTTGAAGATGGAACTGCCACCCATGTAGTTACAGCTGTACTGTATGGAGCGCAGGCTTTCATGGTGTTTGATCTAACAGCCAATGAGAATGAGAACAAAGAACAAATCCAGGGAAATCTAAATGTACTGGTTCAAAAGATTCTTACACTTTCCATCAAGGGAGCTGGAGCGCTAAGAATGAATGATGAAAAAAAAATGTCTAACAAGATACAATGTACATTTTATGGCGACTGTCAGCTCGAGCTAAACCCCACTACACATATGGAAGCCCTGGAGGTATGCAAGAAACTTCTATCTTATTTGAGAAAGAAGCAAAATGATGCAGTGCCAATGAAGGTTTTGCTTCATCCCCTTGTACTATTGGATAAAAGAGCCGCTGTATTGGAGATTGAGATTCGTAAAAGACTTATATCAAGAACAGAAGCTGTATTGGAGGATCTAAGAAATGCTGAGATTTTATGCAATGACTTAATTACGAAATCAAAAGTAAATGGTTTTGAGGATGTCAAACTAAGGTTGAAGACATTTCTGGACATGTTAGTAGACTACAAAATGATGTTTTTAAAAGCGATACGTAAGCTCATTCCTACTATTCGTTGTGGAATGAAGGAAGAGCAAGCTCTGGGGGACATTTTAAATGTCCATAACTTTAGACCTGAGAAGCTGAATCCATGGTTAAATTATATTCAGGATGAAAAAGATCTGCTGACATTCTATACCAAGCAAGTGAGAGATGTTCCGGTTATAAAATACGTATCCATGTTTGTCAACATTCTTATTGATCCCAATATTGATAGTAGTTTGCTTTTTAATTCACATTTTCTTTGGCACAGAAATGGGTCAGTTATCTTTACTTTCTTCCTTTCATTTATAATTTTGAACGGCTGAATCTCATGCCTTAAACCGATTTCTGACACTGTTTTTTATGTTCTTATTTCATTGATACATAAATTAGCTTCTTTCTAAAACGAAATGCGTAAAGTTGTAAGAAAATAAGGTAAATAGTAATAATCTGGATCATTGTAATCTTATAATAGCAAATACTTAACAAAGTTGACTATCTTCAAGATGTGATCACTTGTAAATGATTATAAAAAACTCAAGGTAGCAAAGTAATGAGGAAAAAACAATGAGAAGTTTCAATTAAATATAGTGGATTCTCTTCTGGGCGGCACAGTGGTGTAGTGGTTAGCACTGTCGCCTGTATGTGTGTGCCTTGTGATGGATAGGCACCCTGTCCAGGGTGTACCCCGTCCCATGACACTGTATACAGGATAAAGCAGTATATACAGTGGGACCAAAATTATGTTATCGTAGCAAGTGAAGCTATGTTGAATAATTTAACATATTTATTAATTTTAAGCCTAAAATTGTCTTTGATTATTGACAGATTTCTTTCGCAAGAATTTTTTTAATAAACATCATATCATATTTAAAACAAATATCTCCAAATAGAATTCAGAATAATATAATAAATGTTTTTAACCTAATATAGACAAATATTAGTTTGACATTCAAAATACATTTGAATTGAGCAGTGAGCTTTCTTTCTTTCTTTGTTCCCCCAGAACTGGAGTAAATATACCTTTTAAAAGGAACAAAGCTCTGGCATGTCACACTGGGTGCTTTCTAACACTCACTCACTCACTCACTCACTCACTCACTCACTCATCTTCTATACCGCTCAATCCTGTATTCAGGGTCACGGGGAGCCTGGAGCCTATCCCAGGAGACTTAGGGCATGAGGCAGGATACACCCTGGACAGGGTGCCAATCCATCGCAGGACACACAGACATACAGTACACACACTCACACACTTATTCACACACTACGGACAATTTGGGAATGCTAATTAACCTAACCTACATGTCTTTGGAATGTGGGAGGAAACCGGAGTACCCGGATCCAGTCAGAAATAAAGTATCCAGTCTGTAAACCTGTGAGTAACAAAGCGCTTGATAAGTGGTTTAAAAAATGCAAACTGCTAGTTTTCATCAAAAGAATGTTTAACAACCTTTAAAGTAAGCAGCAGAAAAATAGCAATGTATATATTATAATTAAAGAGATTGCATGGTTTTTACAAACAAAAAAAAAATACTGTAAATAAAAAAAAAATATGATCCCAACAGAACCAGCCCTATTTGGGCACAATTCCTGGAGGACTAAAAATTGGAATGGCATTGTGTTTCCAAGGGGTGATTCTTCTACTTTCCAAGGGGTATACTGTATACAGTATATAAAATCACATTTTACTAAAACATTAAGGCACGACTACTGTATGAACAGAAATAGCACATTTTACCAATAATAGATTTTAAATGTTCTTTACAGATTTACAATAAATCTAAATACTTGGCCACAATATGAGGGTGACATTGTTTTCTACTTCAATACCAACCTAAAATCTATAGTCTGGAACAGCTGCAGCAAAGGGACATGGCAGAAAGAAGAAAGCATGATGGATGATATACTGTATTTGTTGAAGGCGAAGCCTTTGACATTTTCATACTTATTAGACAACAATTCCTATATAATAAGTTAACAAAAGAAATATAAAAATATACAAATAATTTAAAAGTCATTAACATTTTTAAAATGTCATTGTTTTTTTTTTCTGCTTATACGAATAAGAAATGCATCCACAATTCAGATACTGTATCTGGAGGTGTCTTCATGAATACATTACATGAGTCACAATGCTATTTTATTGTGTTATATCATTTTAATCATTTAAAACATATGCTTACTATGTTAATATGTTAAATATTTAAAATCTTAAATATAAATAGTAAAAGTATAAATAATATATTTATATGTATATCAATATAAAATATGTATTTGAGGCTAATAAATATTATATAATATTTTGTGGAATTAAGATTGATCTTGTATTTGTTGCGTAATCCAATTAGTGACAATGTATTCATTTGAAATACTTATGATAGAATATATAACCTATATTGTTGTTTATTAAAGTATCTACAGTATAATGTGTGAAATACAGTAGTCATACAAAAAGAATTATAGAATAAGGGAAGTCATATTAATCCAGTCTTATATTTTAATGGCACAATAGGTAAATATGCAAAATAGGTTTAGTAGTGTAAGTTACCTTTAAGTATAAGTTATGTGGAAAAGAATATTTTAATGCAATGTACTGTGTTTATACACATGACTGCCACATTTACTTGTTTAAATTGAAGTGCAGTAATGTGGTCACTCTTTCTATTCTACAAATATACACAAATGTTTGTAACTAAAAACAACATGTTCAGCATGCTTGCAAGATGGAAAACTAGTAAATTTCGTTAAAATACTACGAACATTTATAAGGTGTAAGCTTATATCACCTTATATCAGCATGCCGTAACATTGTTGCCGCTTATTCAGGTTGGGTGTAAAATCTAAACATTTAAAAGGTTGTGATGTTAAAGGTTAAATGAACCAATGCAGATGTAACAGATTGAACATTTAAAACAACCTAATGCATAAACAATATTACACAATATTATATTTAGATGATATTAAATTGATAAACATATTATAGTCTATTAAAAGAATCTAAAGAATTTTACAAAGTGATAATAAGTTGGATGAGTTTTCAGACACTACATGCAATTAACGCCTGAGCAAGTCTAAAAAGAAAGTAGCGTTTAAACCAAATCACATGATTTAAAGACTTGCTCTCTTTATTTTAGAAATAAAAAGATTGATGGACTTTTTTGTTGTTTAAAATAATTTGCTGTATGTTTTCTTCAAATACATTATTTCTCAACATCATATACTCAGACTTTTGCATAATCAGTTACTATGATATCATTTGAACCAACCTAAAAACATTTTTGTGACATAAAATTCTTTGAATAAAGTTTTAAAAAGGTCAAAAAACTTGCTTTATTTTTATGGGATAGCTATATCAAGAGATGGCCTGGTGGATTGGTTTAAACAGACACTGAAATAGATCAGTACAGTCATTCACAATGATGCTCTGAATGGAAATGGAAATCTCTGTACTGGAGATGTGGGTAAGCTTGTGTCTGCTGTTCCAAATGGGAATTCTGAACCCTATAATTATCTTATGGGACCACATGTGTATAGTCAGGATCTATTAATATTATACATTATGGCTCAAGACTTGAGCCATACTTGCAGGATTAGTTTATTTCTAAGCAACTGGCTCTGGGCTGCGTTTCTGATGCTCAGCCCACACGTCAGACAAAGCTGCTACACATTCAACAAAAAAAGACCTAACAACACAAAATAGGGATTGTGATAAAACGTAGACAAATCGTTTTCCTGAAGAAAAACAACAACAACGAAAAAAAAAATAAATCAGAAAAACACTGTGGTTAAACATGATTCAGACCTGAGGTTGAATCATTCACATACTGTGCATGTGCACAGGGAACAAGGAATCGGCGCTACCCTAAAACACTGGCGCAGCTATTTCTAAAAAAATGTGGCCATTTAAAAAAATGGGCCGGTGTGTAGTATTTGCAGTTGGTTAATGCTTGATGCTTGGTTGATACCTGTGCTATGATAAGGCACTGTCCTCAACTACAACTCAACTAAAGTAAAACTGAAACTGGTAAAGGAAAAGAGGATAATGATACATTCAAAAAAACATTGGAATTGAAAAGGTTTTGTGTACCTGAGTAAATACAGCTGGACAAGACAAAAGCTGTCTGTCTTCATTTCAGGCTGCAAAGTTTCAAGTTTCAGTAAAACTTGAAACAAAGCAACAAAATGTGATCATTTGAAAAGGTTGATTCTTTTCTATACCACTGCATAACAGAGAGCCTATTACACCGAGCCCATTACAATGAGCCTCTCCATTACAGAGAGCCTATTGCCTTGCACTTATAGGCTAGTGACCAACGACATATCGCACTGTGAGAAACACAACATTTCTGACTAGCTAGGACTTACCACTGCCTGACCATTATTTGTAAAGTTCCAGAGAGCAGAGAGTCCCTGATTTGAACTGACACAATTAACAGTGAGTCACAGTGTAAATTAACATTACATCGCTATGTTAGTTTCCAATCAGGTTATGCTAATGTGTATATAACCTTGGTCAAGTCAAGTCAAGTCAATTTTATTTATATAGCGCTTTTAACAATTGACACTGTCGCAAAAGCAGCTTTACACAATAAAAAGAAGTAAGTCTGTATGCAATGTGTATGAATCAAAATTATAAGATTGTCCCTGATGAGCAAGCCGAGGGCGACGGTGGCCTCCCTCCCTGGATGGTAATAGGAAGAAACCTTGAGAGGAACCAGACTCAACAGGGAACCCATCCTCATCTGGGTGATAACGGATAGCAGGGATTGATCAGCATAATAATGTGTACTGGAAGTTCAGTGTAACAGGAGATGTGTTAAAATTTAAATTAAAAGGAGTCCGGTTTGTTCCTGGAGGCTCAGGTAGACTGTAGGAGATTCCAGTCCTGAGCTATCGAACAACTGAAGTCACAGGTCCCCAGAGCATCAATCGATGATAGGACAGTCTTAATGGAAACCATCCCCAGCCACCATACGAATCCAGGCAGACCACACGGGGCATCCATGCGACGAGATCTCCAACCAGAAACAGGACTCCAGGATGGGTTAGACGGGTCCAGAGGGCAGAGGGGTCTGGATCACTGGCAACTCATTAGCGAACATGTATAGCTCGACAGAGAGACAGGGAGAGGGAAGGAGAGAAGGAGAGAGAGAGAGGAGAGAGCAGAAAAGGAGAGAACAGAAAATAAGGAGAGATGGCAGTTAGGTATGGTCACAGTCAACATGTATAATGTATATTAGTGCAAAGTGCAAGCAGGGACTCCGGCAGGACTAACTATAACAGCATAACTAAAAGGGAGAGCCAGAAGGAAACACAAACATGAGGGCTCCCTGAGATGTAAAGCAACCAATCACCTCACCGTCAACAAACCTGAGTGAACAATGAGAGTGGGGAGGACAGCATCTAAACATACCAGTTCACCAGAATACTCTACGTCCATGAGTCCCCCAGATCTGCTCCTTTACCTAAGGTTAATCTATTTACAAAAATGCTTGGCTAAATAAATAAGTTTTTAGCCTAGACTTAAACACTGAGACTGTGTCTGAGTCCCGAACATTAATAGGAAGACTATTCCATAACTTTGGGGCTTTGTAAGAAAA
>JAAGKR010011388.1:0-19564 GCA_011419295.1 Clarias macrocephalus
TGACTGGCTGTTGAGACGTGATTAATGTGAGAAAACTAAGTGCCTTCCATCCCACCCCCGCTGAGAGAGCTCGGCCAATCAGCTCTCTCTAAGCCTCCAGCTGCGAGAGGCATCACCCGGGAATCAATCACCCGGGAATTATTTTTTTATTTTTATTTTTATTTTTTACAAATTATTTATAAATGTTAAATGATTTAACATTTGCAAAAATCTACACAAATCGCTTGCATTTTCTGTGTGAGAGTATCACTGCTTTTGAGTTTTTGAGTGGCTAATGGAGAGGTGAAAAAAAGGAAAAACAGATTATCGCTTTGTACAAGACATGAGATTTAAATCTGGCGACAGCTCAAGTTACACAACATTGCATTGTTATTAGATAATTCTAGTCGTTTTTATGACCTGATTATACCTGGTTGAGACAAATACAGTTCCCAGCTCGAACTGAAGCACTGAAAACACTTTGTATCATGCGAATTTGATTTAGAAAGCAGAACAGCAGAGAGAAAAACATAAAATCTCACTCATATTCTAATATCTAGTAAGATTTATCGAATATTTCTTTTTTTATAGGCCTGTGATATAACTGGTGGACTGTACCTAAAGATTCCGCAGAAAACTGCTCTTGTGCAGTACTTGTTGGTGAGTATATCATTCATTATGATGTGTTTCAGAGCTCTGTTTTTAAGGGTGTTTTTACAGTAGGGCCACCAGGATCATTTTTGACAACACGTGAACAGACACCTGGTTAATTTTGATCAGTGAGAACACAAGCGTTCCAGCCTCAGGAACACATCGAATCAGATATAGAAGCGAAACGTTGCTGAACATGAAAGCAGACCACTATTTAGTCATCAGTGCTGTCGGTCTAATCGCTGTGTGTGTATGTAGCATGCGCCAATCTCATCCTCTGACCCAAACAGCCATAGCTTATCATATACAAGAGCAACACTCTCGCAAGAGTATAAATATGCCTGTGCATTATTTTCCTGATAATGTTCCAATACTGGCGCTTGAGAATCATAGAAAACTGTAAGCGTTAATGAATTTTCCAGCTAATGGTTGACTTTTTAAGTTTTGTCCCGAGTATGGACCGCAAAAATAATGTGAACGCTGGCCAGTTAAAGAGTCAGGTGGGAGATCAGTCATTCCTGGCCACGATACAAATCGAATGTGAAAAAGCCCTAACATGTGGCGTTGGTGATGGAGGTGCCGGTTATCAGTGTGTTATTGATGGTAATGTTCTGTGCAGTGGGTTTTCCTGCCTGATGCAGACCAGCGCTCACAGTTGGTGCTCCCACCACCGGTTCACGTTGACTACAGAGCGGCCTGCTTCTGTCACCGCAACCTCATCGAGATCGGCTACGTCTGCTCCGTGTGCCTGTCCAGTATGTCTTTTTCACTTGCATTACAATGTATTTCAGTACAAAAGGCTATTACATGGTAAAGCACATGCTTTATATATACTTGAATTTATATACACTTCGATAAATTTTCTTTTCATTTCTGTGAAGCTGCTTTGAGACAATAACCATTGTTAAAAGCGCTATAGAAATAAAATTGAATTGAATTGAATTGAATTGAATACCTCAGTATGAGACTCGTACAAGACAACACTTTTTCAAAGTACCGTATATTAGATGCTGTATATTAATATTGAAGTCATATGGGAGGTCATGTTTCTTTCTCTCTTTTTTTTTTCATCCAATAGTATTCTGCAACTTCAGTCCTATCTGCACAACATGCGAGTGAGTACTCATGACGCTCTCCTCTTATTCTTATTTCATCTGTAAACAAACCCGAGAACTTGTTGCGTTTTCTCAGAATTTTTTCCTTTTTTTTTTTTTTTTTTTTCCCTATTTCCAGGACGGCGTTTAAGATTCCACTGCCACAGATGATGAAACCGAAGAAGAGGAAACTTAAAGTTTCAAACTGATCCAGTCGTCTGAGAACTTTAATATTAATCTCTAATTTACTTTTATTTCTGATGTGTATTGTTTTGTTGATCTAGAACTCAAAACCATAAAAGTGGGCATTAGAGTTTTGTAAGAAACATACACAAGCTTGAACTGTTATGTACAGTACAGTCATTTTTGGGAACTCTTGCAGGTTTACATTTTTGTACTGTAAATAGAAAATAAAAGATGATTGTGTTTTGATTATACATTTCTGTGTTTGAGTCTCTTTTCTATTCATTAAAATCAGGCTTGTGGGATTTCAGGATGTTTTTTTTCCCATAGATTAACAGGCAAATATCTGAAAACCTACTGTTTGATTAACATTTTGATAAATTTTCTGTAAAAGTTGTTTATATTTCATAGGTCAAAAGTTCGTATTAATACAGTTCTAATACATTAATGTTTCTATAGTAACCGCTCATTTACAGAGACTTGACTGTTAATAATTTTTAACATATCACAAAGGCCCGTAGTATACAGAATAAATTGTGTGTGTGTGAATGTGTGTGTTCATGTGATGGATTTGCACCCCGTCCAGTGTGTACCCCACCTACTGTAGTGCGCCGAGTCCCCTGGCTGGATGAGTGGGACATGCTCAGTTTTATACAAGTGTTTTTAATGCTCAGTGTATAATCTTTAATCTGATGATGTTTTTTAGGGGGCATTTATATCATGTTTATAGAGGGATCCTCACATTGTGACACCCCGGTGTACATTACTTTCCTATAACAGCAGGTCTGGAGTCTGTTGTTTATTACTTATAGAACTAGTCTCTGGTGGCAGGTCAGTCAGTAAAGCTTGCCATCACAGGAAAGTGTTCAGGACAAAGAAAAAGTTTCTGGTTTCCAGTTTCTAGGTAACATGATGCACTGCATTTTTACTGAGAGGATAATGAGAAGAAAGAACTTGTTCTGAATCTGTGAATCTTCATCTTCATAGGGCTGCATTCAGGGGTACAAACAGGTGAAAGTCTGACGAAGCAGGATCAGGACTACAGGAAGGACGCTTTAACACCTCAAAACGAAGTGTTTGCAGAGTGTCGATAGTGTGGGCAGAAGTGTGTGGATCATCATGATCACAACGTCCTTGGATAGCAGTCCTGTGTTTAATCCACTGTTTAGGCTTCAGCTCTTAAATAAGCGTCTCACTGTAACAAGCACTGTTGCTTGTTAAACCTTTTTCTTGATAATGTTCCAATACTACATATTACAATTACATAACTGTAAGCGTTAACGAATTTTCCAGCTAATGGTTGCCTTTTTATGTTTTTTCTTGGTTGGCGATTGAGGATGTTTTCGTTCCACACTCTGCTGTTTACTCTCAGGCTCGTACTGATGAATCCATGTCTCCTCATCAGTAATGATTCTCTTAAAAATATATAATAATAATAATAATAATAATAATAATAATAATAATAATAATAAATACTTTAACTTTCCTTACAGTAAACGTTCAAGTTTTGATTCTTCTGTTTATGCTCTTAGATGAGCTGCACCAGGTACACCCTTAGACCACAAAATAAGGAATGAATCACTGCACTTTTCTTCTTTTGTGCAAATCACAAGTTTGCATCCATTAGTGCAGAGTGCAGATCATTTATATACTACATATATAGTACAATATGGCACAACATTCATGAATAAAGTGTCAGTTATAAATGGATTGTGAATGAAATAATTGGCTTCAGGTTGAGAGTAATTCTGGTAAAATTAGCTCAGATCTGTGTGTGTTGATTGTTTGCCTCTGACAGCACGCGCTGACATGGTGCGGGCGGATTTTTATCCTGTTCAACAGGTGGCGATGATGGAGGCGGGTAGAACTGCTATTAGCCAAAATAAGGAAAGAAACCGGACGCGTCCGAAATGTCACACGACCTTACTATGTAGAATGCAGAAGTAGTGTACTAGATACCGGGCAGTGTGTTATAGCTCCAGGCTAGTGCTCTTGTGTTGTGTTTGAGTCGCGGACGTGTGTGTGTGTAATTTGATTCTGCTGCTGCTAAGTGAAGTTTGGCGTTGAGGCAAGTAGATTTAAAAAGTTGCTGAATATTTGTATTAAATATTTGTATATATTTTAATTTATTTTATATTTTAACTAAACAGCGGTGTATGAAAACGAACTCCCTTGCTAATCCGTCAGGACGTGTCCGTTGGCCAGGCGGGTTAGCACGGCAACCTAGCTAGCAAGTAACGCCGAATAAAGCTCGGATACAGATTAAATAAAATTTAAATGTAAAAAAAATATAATACACGATATTAGCGCTGAGTCCTTAATCTTTATAAGCGCTGTCGTTTTATGCTGGTTTCGTTTTTGACTTCACATTTACTTTATACCAGTGTTCATTTTTACAAGCGTTGTGTTTCATAAAGTTAATCTACTTGCGTGTTCAACTTTGCAGTCATTAATTTATTTCATTATTTATTTATTTATTTATTTGTCACTGAATTAAAGTGAAAAAACTGGCTACAGTAGTAGTCACGAGTTTGTCATTAGTGATGGCGAATCGCAAAGGCATCGATTCGCAACATGAGTGAATTGAATCTTTTGTTGCTTTTTCTTAGCTTTTTGTATGCAAAACAAGTGTCCATTGTGCCAAGAATGTGTTTTGGATAAGGAGACTAGTAAGGAGAGAATGTTTAAACTGTAGTCTAAACATTGAACTAGAACAGGTTTTTAGTAAATGAATCGTTTCGTTTAAAACCGGGAGATCAATAGAATCGATTCAGTGAATCAAGTGTAAACGACTCAGTAGATTTCCATAGGGAGGTTGTCATGTTTGTATGGCCATCAGAAGGACATTTCCAGAGTCTTTTGATGAATTAATTCTCAGAGTATATTTTAAATAGATAAACTGTATGATTTTTATCCTGCATGTTTAATTTAGCCAAAATAAGACTTTTTCCTTTTGAATTCAATCATAGCTTCTTTACCAATGTTCGGACACCTAATTCTGTCTAATATAGCGTTGATCCTTCCATCATCAGGTGAAGCAGGATGTGGGCCGAGCAGATTCGAGGGATCCACGTCACTAAGGCCGAGTTGCTCTGCAAAGATGGCTGTGGATTTTACGGCAACCCGGCCTGGCAGGGCTACTGCTCCAAATGCTGGAGAAAGAGGACACGCCAGACCGAACCCAGCAAGGAGGATCATGGGTAGGAGTTTGTGTACCTGGACTCGCTGTATAAAGTGTAGATATAGAGTGAATAGTGCCAGTACTCCTGATCAACTTTTGTTAGGCACACATTAATTTATATTTAATAATATATTTTTTATTAATAATTTAATAAAAATGTCCTTAATTGATAGAAATGGGGAGGGAATTGATTCAGTGATGTATGTTTCTTTAGTGTAGCGATTCATGCATCACCACAATGACCCCAAAATCTTATCTACAGTATATTTGTTTGCATTTGAGGTGATGAAATGTTCCAGTTCTTCTACAATCCTAGGTGATCTAAACTTTTCACACATCAGCAGAGTTTCAGCAGTGTGTGGTAGGAGCAAATTATTTGCCAAGTTTAAAAGTAATTTTTTATACTGACAAAATCGCAATACAAATCGAATCGGCACCATAGGTATTGTGATATCGTATCATATGGTCCCTGGCGATTCCCGTCCTTAATAATTGACATATTATAATTGGTATATTAACCAGTGCAGTTTTTGATTGTGTAAGAAATGTACATGCCAGGTTTAAATGTGGCAAAACATTCTTATGATGTTTAAAATTCTCCGCAGTCTACACAGTTGTTTGTGTGTGTGCATGTGTTAGAGAAGACTATAAGAAATTAAAAGTCAAAGGTCAAGGTGGTCATGTGTGATTTATGAAACTGTGCTCATGGCAGTTTACGCACACTGTGGGGGAGGGGGAAATCAGCTTATCATAAATCTTTTTTTGTGTCCTCGGCCAGGCTCCAGGATGATGGGAGTTCCCAGCTGAATTCATCTAAGGCTGAAGAGAAGAAGAATGTGGAGAAAGGTAGAAGGTCCAGCACTATCATGCGTCTCTTCTGGGGGAGCTCTTCACCCCCACGTCAAGGTATTAGTGTTTACACTTCATAGAGCTGGCCACTTTTACTAGTTTCTGGCTTTTAATATTTTAATCATTTGGCAGGGCGGTTTGCTTATTATGTGCTGATTAAGCAAGGCTGTTTCAAGCTTCATCTGTCTTTCCATTTGCTTTTGTAGAGTCACCTGAAGGCCAGGAAACAGATCTGAAAGCCTTTCAGAGCCTGGAGCCTGGCGATTTCCCTGGCTTTCTCAAACTGCTGCACAAGCCGCCGTCTCAGCGTCTGCAGTCTCGCTGCACAGCTTTCCTCAACACCATCGAGGCTTACCACGTAAATCTCTCTCTCTCTCTCTCTCCTGTTTCTTACCCATGCACACTAGTAATGGCCCAGGATCGTCTAGAAAACGTCACTGCGCACATAAGGTGGTGTGTTTTATTTCAGGACCTGCCGGTACAGAAACAGTCAGATCTGGTGCAGGATTTCTACCATAACATTGCTGTTCACTTCAGTGGTGAGTTCAGTAATAAGGAGTTAATTAGCTAGTTAACATTTTATCGTTGTCCGAATCGTCGTTGTTGTTCTTTCAGGTCTGCCTGAGCCGCAGGCTTCTCAGATGATGGAGCACGTAGAGAAGTTGATCATGACTCGTCTCCACAAGTGGGTCTTCTGCCATGACAGTTGCGATGACGAACAGAAAGATCTAACACTCCAGAGAAGGATCAAGTAAGCGCTCGTGCTGGAATCTCATGTTCTTGGCAAACGATATGCTTTTGAATCCAGGAGTTTTTTTCGCTGGCAAATTTATTAGGTACACCTTACCAGTCTCTGGTCAGGCCTGTTTTATTTTCAAGAACTGCCTTTGTTTTTAATGACGTAGATTCAACAAGGTGCTGGGAACATTCCTTAAAGGACATGATGGCATGATGCAGTCTATGATGTGAATCTCCCATTCCACCACATCCTAGGTGCTCTTTTTGGATTGAGCTCTGCTGACTGCTGAAGCCATTTGATTACAGTGAGCTCATTGTCATGTTCAGCAAACCAGTTTGAGATGATTTTATGACGTTATACTGTATGGTCATAACAGAATGAACACGGTCAGCACCAATACTCATGTAGGCTGTGGCATTTAAACATGCTCACTTGGTTCTAAGTGACACTTGGTTCAGTGTGTGTTAAGAAAATCTCCCCCCTCACTACGACTTCAGCAGCCTGAACCACTGATGCAAAGCAGGATAGATTCAAGCTTTCATGTTGCTTACGTCAAATTCTGACCCTACCATCTGAATTTCGCAGGAGAAATCGAGACTATTTAGACCAGGCAATGTTTTTCCAATCTTCTGTTGTCAATTTTGGTTAGGCCATGTGAATTGTAGTTTCTTGTTAGAAACAGAAAGGGGCACCAGTTGTGGTGTTCTGCTGCTATAGCTCATCTGCTTCAAGGTTCGGTGTCTTATGCGTTTAGAGATGCTCTTCGCCATACCTTGGTTGTAACAAGATGTTGTGAGAGTTACTGACGCCTTTCTATCAGCTTGAACCAGTCTGGTCATTCACCTCTGATCACCAGCATCAACAAGGCATTTGAACTTCTACATGCCTAAATGCTACCATGTGATTGGCTGATTTAGATATGTGTTAAGCAGTTGAACAGGTGTCTGGTGAGTGTATTTGTGACAGCTGTCATGCTTTGCATGTTAACCTTTTTTCACTGAAGGAATTTACTCAGTTTCAGGGGTAGATCAGTTCTCCATTTAATTAGTTAAATAATGGTTTGGTTTGGTTGCCCAGAATTTAACTGGTTTATATGAATGGAGGACCAGGCTTTTGTTGATTTTGTCTCATGCCCAGAATTTAACTGGTTTAATACAGATGATGGGAAGTGAAAGTGTAAGTTGCTTTGTTTATCTGCTTTAATCTGACAGATCGTTGAACTGGGTCACTCCTGAGATGCTGCGTGTGCCTTTTCCTCAGGGCGGCTCAGACACCAGTGATCCGTATCTACCTGCGATTACAGGTGATGACCTGACGGGGGAGAAAAAAATATTCTGCCTTCATTATTTTCTATTCATTGTAAAGTGTCCTTGAGCTCTGGAAAGGTGCTATATAAATAAAAATTATTATAAACTTTTTATTTTATTTTTTTATTAATTTTTTTTAAGCTCAGGCTTTTAAAGTTTTATTGGTCTTTTTGGTTGAATGCAATTTGAGAAATTGTCTCGTATCCCGCAGCCATCATAGAGATGGACGCCAAGCGTGCACCTCAGGATAAACTGGTCTGTTTGTCCAAATGCAGCCAGCATGTTTTTCAAGCACTTGCCTCGGAGAACAGGCAGCCGGCGAACGCAGACGACTTCTTGTCTGCTCTGATTTACGTGGTGCTGAGAGCCAACCCGCCTCGTTTGCACTCCAACATAAACTACATCGTCCGCTTTGGTCTGCCACACAGCCTGATGGCAGGGGAGAGCGGCTACTACTTTACAAACCTGGTGGGTTTACAATATATGTCATATGCATATATACACTGTCCACTTTATTAGGAATGCCTCTTGACCTGGACATTGACACGGTCATCCAGTTAGTGGGAGGGGGATCATACAGATACAGGAAATCCAGAAACACTAAAATGAAAGTGTGATTTCTGTGACTATGGCATGGATGTTTGTACCATTGGGTATGAGCTCTAGAGACTGTTTGGGGGAAATATGTGGGAAATTCTTAGACCAGCCATGACACTGTCACAGAGATACACACATTTTATGTTTTAACATTCATCTGAAGCTCGTCTAATAATTGTACAGATGCAGGATTTTTATTGTGCTCATTGTATAACTGCGTTAATGAGAAGGTGTACATATTAAAGAGGTTGGTGAGTGTATACCCATACATTAGTATGTATGTATACATAGTCCATAACACGTGCTCTTTGATTCCGTTCTCAGTCGTGCACCGTCACCTTTATCGAGAAGCTGGATGGCCCGGCTCTTAACCTCACCACGGAGGAGTTTGACAGTTACATGCAGGGCCGAAGAGCGCCCCCCGTGCCTGTAGAATGCGCCGGCCAGAGGAGAGCCCAGGAAAACCGAGAGCAGCTGGAAAAACTGAAGAACCGGCAGGAGAAGATCGATCAGGGTGTCCGTGCTCTTCAGGAACAGATGGATATGTGGGTGCGTTCTGTGCAGGACCAGATGGATGACGTCAGGGCTGAGACAGTGTTGGTCCTGAAAGACAATGTAGCTGAAGCTCAACCCGGGGAGACTATGTGTTGAATCATAGTTAAAATAATAATGCAGATAAGAAGAATTGAAACAAAAGAAGATGGAGGTACAAGATGTTTGGGCATGTCTGTTACTTTGCACTGGTGCTGCAATCCAGAATTTGCCAGAGTGAAAAATTTATTGGCACTGTTTGCACTTAAGACATAAGATGTAAATACTGATATATGATGAATATATGAATGGAGGACCAGGCTTTTGTTGATTTTGTCTCACTGCACATTGTGATTGCAGAATGCCTTTTTGAGCGTTTAAACACTTTGGTGAACATGAGATTATTCTGTATATATTTTTTTCAATAATTTCATATAGTACTGTCTCAGGGTTTCATTTATTGGCACACAGCTCAGTCTCCTTCATCAGAGTGTGTTAGTTCCTGTAAATTGCTGGCCACAGTTTTAAGCTGATCATTATTTCATCAGGGAAGAGAAGTTATTCCTCAGTACAGCAGGGGTGCAAACCGTGTCCTTAACTGATTCACATGGATCAGTGAACCGTTCACACTTTTAAGAGTTAATGTCAGCACTGTGTTTGTTGCCATAAGCATTACGCTACACAAACAAATAATAATAAAAAAAAATAATAATAAAAACACGCACACTAAAACCTTGGTCTCAAAAAATCTTAATGTTTTGTCCGACTGCTGCTTGCCAGAAGGACAGCCTGAAATCACTTCTGTCAACTATGCAAAAACCCTTTTAAAATCTAGCATTATGAGCTGTGTGGATGCCGTCTGGGTTCTGTGTTAACAGAGAGCACTGGTGGATTTACTAAAAGGTTTTTGAATTACTGTACTACTACTAAATTTTCTTCTGGCAAATTAATGAAAACTTGTTAATGAGGTACCCATGAAGCTCTTAAGGTTCTCTTAACAAAATGTGCTTTGCTGCTTGTTTTCTGTTTTCCTGTTAAGGCATTTTGTTCCTCATTGAAGACAAAAACGTCCACAAATCGAGCAGAAGCTGGTGGTTTGGTGCTGGCTGGAGATTGATATGATGATGATATGATGTGCTCTTGATGCTGATAACGTAAGCAGTAGTGAGATTATTCTGATCTGCCCTGAATGATCAGTCTATACAGTCCATTTTCTCAGAAGTGTGTGTTTCCCGGCTGTTCGTGTAGTGAAGTACGATGCAGTCTATGCAGTTGATGATGAACTATGAACTTTTTTTGTATTTATTCTTTTCCCACTCTGGAAAGAAATGTTCTGTTTACAAATTTCAAGTGAAAACTTTGAAATTAGATAAAGATAAATAAATTAATGTGAAAAAAAATCTAATCCGGTTCTCTTCACTTCTTAGAGTTATGATTCACGAAGGTATGATTCACATGTGTTTGCTGATTAACAAGATGTTGTGATGAGGGTTTGCAATGTGAAAGGCAAGAAATGATTCAGTGGTAGATCGATTCAGTGGTACTTATCTGAAGACAAGTATACATTTTAATAGAATCATTGCTTTAGACTTCAATCATTAGAATCATTAACTGTATAACATGAAAATCACCCCAAAATAAATGCACTTTCACACACTTTTCTGAAAGGCGTAATTGGTCAGGTGGCTAGACCAACTAACATTTGTTGCAAATGTTGCTGCAAGACAATGTCTAATATAGTTGACATGTAGTCTAATAGGATGTATACGAAAACCAGTCACTATTTCCTAACATGAAGTAATTGTTTCCTTTATCCCTGTATCAGACTGTTACTTCATTGTGGGGAAATATTGGCCCATTTGTCTTTACAATATTGCTTAAGTTGTTACAATATTGCTTGAGTTGAGGTTTTGGGGAATCTGCATCGTATGAACAGCTCTCTTAACATTTCAGTTGGGTTGAGGTTTGCTGGTCTGGAGCGTTCAGCTGTGTATTAACACAATGCCAAAAGGGAAAGACATAAGCAGTGGTCTTGGAGAAGCAATTGTTGCTGCACATCAATCTGGAAATGGTTATAAAATCATTTCCAAACACTTTGGAGTTTAACGGTCTACAGTGAGAAAGATCATTCATAAGTGGAAAGATTGTTTTGAATCTTCTCAGGTGTGGACGTCCCAGCACATTCACCCCATGGTCAGACCGTGCTGTGCTCAAGAGAAGTACCAAAAGGGCTACATCTCAGACCCTACAGACATAACTGAGCATGTTCAATGTTAAAGTGCATAGCCGCACAATTAGAAGATGAACAAATACTGTTTGTAAGGGTTACCAAGAGAAACCTCTTCTGTCTAAAAACAACAACAACAAAAAACATGGAACCATGACCACCAAGTTTACAAAACTGCATCTAAACAAAGCATGAGACTTTGGAACAATGTCCTATGGTTAGATGAGAAGTCAAGTTGTTCAGTCTTAAGGACTAGTGGTGGGTCATTCATGAACGATTCATTCTTTAACGTGACTCAGTGGAACGAGTAGTCTCGGAAAGTGATTCGTTCATTTTCTATTCGGCGCGCGTGCGCAAATCATCGCAAAAGCTCCGTATGTTACGTACAGGAAACAGAATTGAACAGTTCTCAATGACCCTTCTAGTCCGAGTCGTTCGTTCTTCTGTCACGTGACTCGCATAGACGCTATGCAGTGCAATAGATACAAAAGATCAAACGACTCAGACTAGAAGATATGATGGTGAGTTGCTCATTCTGTTTATAATAATATGTCCTTAGCTGTATTTTAATATTTTCATTACTGGAACTATAGTCAAAAGTTTTGTATGTAGACATGGTGGAGATCTGTTTATTGAAAATGTAACATTTTATTTTACTTCTGATCAAAAGAACGAAATGAACTAAATGACTCAACAAAAAAAAGATTCGTTCATTTTGATGAACTAGACTCAAAGAACCGACTCAAAGAAATGATCCAAACTTCCCATCACTATTAAGGGCCAGTGAGGTGTTTGTGGAAAACTAAATAGCTTTTCTGCAGAAACACCTCATACCTACTGCAAAGCACGGCAGTGAAGGGGTGATTATTCCTAAATATATGCATTACTATATATTTATATGTACATGTATTATATATAACATATAAAAAACAGATTCTCCAAAGAAGAAAAGTTAGCAGTATAAGTTTGTTTATTTTGTGTCTTTACTGCCTTATTTCATATCTTAGCTTTATTTTATTTTATTTTATTTTTATTTTATCTATTATTGAAGTGTGTTATCTGCTGGAAATCTCACAGCTGACTTTGTGAACACTGCGTGCCTCATTCTCACGCTCCCCAAGTATAAAACTGAAACGCGTTTTCTCTAGCGCGCCCAGTTTGTCCCCTTTAACTCGCCGTACGAGCAGTGAGGTCACGAGACAGCCATGAAGATGACGGAGGAGAAGAGCGCTGATAAACACGCAGTCACCGCGGAGGAGGTTCAGCGGCTCATTAAGAGGAAAGATGAGATCGAGGAGCAGATTAAAGCGTATTACGAAGTGCTGGAGGATGTGAGTGTCCGGCTGAACAGAGAGCTATAAAGTGTGCGTGGGTTCAGCGAGGGGCTCCACCAGCTCGCTGTGTGTGTGTGTGTGTGTGTGTGTGTGTGTGTGTGTGTGTGTTAGTTATTAACAAGACTGTGAAATATATTTATTAGATCAGCTCACTGAGGAGATCACATCTGTTCAGTGAAACATTTGATACCTGACCCATGCTGGTCCACACACACACACACACACACACACACACACACACACACACACACTATGTGAGGAACAACTCTGTTACAGTGTAGCATATGTGTCATTCTCATCTGTTTTTTAATTTCTTTAGATCATGTTTTTTTTGTGTTAGATCTCATAGCGTGTTTGACTTTGTCAGACAGGTGCTGTTTAAATGATTTCTTGATTCAACATGTCTGGCAGTAATCAGGCCTGGGTGTGGAAAGTGAAATGTAACTTCTCAAACAGCTTCCCAAAGATGACAGTTCATTCATGATTTACTTTATTTTATTTACTTTTTCACATAAGGCTAAGTAGGTTTGGACAACACATTTTCTCCCTTAAGAAATGAAATCATAATTAAAAACAAAACTGCATTTATATTTACTTGGGTTATCTTTACAAAAATATATATATTTTGATGATCTGAATCGTGTAAGTGTGACAAATGTGCAAAAAAAAAAATCAGGAAGGGTGCAAATACTTTGTACAGCACTGTACAACTTCTCAAAGAAAAAGGGTTTAAACAGCGTGGATTGTGGTATTTTTAGTAAACTGTGTTGTGTTTTTGGTAAGAAACTGGACATCATGAATTCATCTGCCCAGCTGAAGTCCTTGAAATAATATTTATAATAGGAATAATAATAATAAACAAAAGAACAGGTGACATTATACTTAATAAAAATAAAATAAATGCTTGATAAGGTTTGTGAACAAAAAAAAACAAAAGTCTAGGCCATGACTTGGTAACAATGAGATGATGAATTAGTGTGAGATTTGTGAACTGAGATCTTATTTGCCTGCGGTGTAGTATTAGGTCACCTCTGCGTCAGTGCAACCTGTTACGTGATGAAAACTAAATTAAATCAGTCAATCAATATACTTTACAAAAGTCTGTTTGTATATTTGTCTCATGGGCACCAAATAGTGACCACATCATTAAGCTTATTTGTCTCATGTAGCTTAAATATCCCTGTTAGGGAACTGGCGTCAGAGTGCAGGGTCAGCCAGGGATACAGCGCCCCCCGGAGCAGATGGGGTTAAGAGCTCAACAGTGGCAGCTTGGCAATGCTGGTGCTCGAACTTCTGAGCAAGTAACCAGAGCCTTGACTGTTTGAGCCACCACTGTGCTTTATACACTTATCGTCACTCTATATAATCGTTGTTTAGATTGAGCCGGTCTTAATAAGCCGTTGCCAAGATAATTAATATCTTGTCCCAACAAATTAATGATCTCTCTTCCATTTCATTTAATCATGGTGATCTCTTTTTGCTCTAAGTTACAGCCATGACTGACTTATCTTGTTTTTCGGGAGTAATGCATCTTGTTTATTCTAGCTATGACTTTATTATCTCATTTCCATGAGACTTCGTGGGCAATAGATGATTATCTCATTCTCATAACATCCTGATTCGATGGCTTTATTTTAATCTCACAGTGTATTTTATTTTGTTCCCTAGTCACTAAGTCTAAGACAGTACTACCTTTCTGTACCAAGTTGTCCCCATGACTCGACTGTTTTGTTCCCACAATCATAAAACTCATTCCTACACCATGTCAATGTTCCTGTGCCGTAATGCTTGTCCAGGTGTTTTGTTTTTTTGGAAAGTGATGTCACCAGTCGATAATGTCTGTATAATCCTTTAAAGCAGAGATAATGAAAGGTTCTCACAGGAATTGTTTTGTTACAGCAAGGCGATGTGGGCATGAACGCACCTCTAGTGGATGTTGAAGGCTATCCCCGCGCAGATGTGGATTTGTTCCAGATCCGAACAGCAAGGCACAGCATCTCATGTAGGTGACTCCATTTGCGAAGTTAAAGTATGTACAGGTTCATGTAGATGCACATGTGATGCGTTTTACAACGATCTGTAATTTTAATCACTTCAGACTGGTTAGAGTTGCTCAAGAGTTGGGAATAATACACCCTGGATGGGCAGCCTGATTGATACCTAGTGCTATTTTAGACAAGCAAATCCACCCACCTGCAATGTTTTCAGAAGCTTAATTAAACTGCAAAGATATAGAATGTGTGTGTGAGAATGGGTGTCCTATCCAGGGTGTAGTCCTGCCTCATACCCAGTGTTACCAGGAAAGCTTCTAAATGGCACTTTGAAACTTTTGGAGTCTCGAGTTTTCAATCCTGCGAAAGACGATTATTTTAATAGTCCATTTTTTTCTTTCGCTGTCATCTTCTCCATAAGGTTTGCAGAACGATCACAAAGCAATCATGGTGGAGATCGAAGAGGCCCTTCATAATCTTCACGCTCGAGAAAGAGCCAAGCGTGAGCAGGACCAGGCGGAAGCGCAGACTGAGAGAACGGACCAGGACATTCCGCTGCCGTCCCCTTTTGCTCGAGTGGACGCTGTGACTCCGGGCTCCCCTGCTTATCAGGCGGTGAGGTTTAACGCTCAAAGTTACTTTTTTTTTTTATTAACCACATCTCATTCCTGTGTGTTGTTCAGCAGTGTGTAATACACATTACGCATATTAGTAATATGATTAACAGTCTCTGTATTGTTGTTGTTATTATTATTAGTCTTTTTCTATTCTAATCTATGATAGACACTTTCTGTTAAAATAAGTTATTAGTATTCACAGGTTTTCAGGCAAGCTGAAACGAAGTACTGAAGTTAAACTTCTAATCCTCTAGCACCACCAACAGGCTGATGTTGAACACACAGTGAAAGAATTGTCCTTTGGTTTAAGGGTCTAAACCAAAATTCTTTTTTTCTTAAATTGACTTTATAGCTGTTTGCCAGTCTAAATAAATAAATAAATGGATGTTGAACAGCTGTTTCATCTTGACAGCAAAAGTGATTGTACTAACACTGAGTGGTTCTTTAATAAAAATATGAACTAAAATGCTAATAATAATCTTCCTCTCAGAATGAAAACATTCATTACACAGAGCCTGGTTTGATTACCGGAGTAAACATAAAGAAGCATGTCTGTAACCTCACTGTCTGCATGTATATATAGTGCTTGGACTTTTTACCATTGTGGCCTTTAGATATGTTCCTCTTCATGATCTTTGAGGTTACTGCTCCTGTTGTTTCAGGGTCTGTGCGTTGGTGACGAGATCATCGAGTTTGGTTCGGTTAACCCGAGCAACTTTCACAGCCTGCAGAACATCGCTTCTGTGGTGCAGCACAGTGAGGGGGTACGTCAGCGTAATGCACATTTACACTACATAGTTGCCCAAAATATATCTTGTTTTAAATATTATGTCTCTTACCATATATCTTTGATAAACAATGACAGAAATCCGTCAGCATTGCATTGATCCGGAGCGGACGGAAAGCTCGTCTCAGCCTAACCCCACAGCGCTGGTCTGGAAGAGGCTTACTGGGGTAACATGTCCTGTTTTTTTTTTTTTTTTTTTTTTAGTTCTCACCAATAGCACTTGCTTTCTTTGATGCACAGTACATATTAGTTAGGATTTGAATAAGAGGTACAAATGAAGTACAAAATGCCTAAATATGGTTAGTTAAGTATTTAAGGAAGATATTGAACCATTTATTTATTAATTAATTACATTATTTATTTATTAAGCACTACTTTTTTTCTGTCAACAGGTGCAACATAGTTCCTCTTCACAGATGACCGGAATGAGCGACTTTCACGACCCTTTCAGGACAAAGGGCTTGTGTTTTTGTGCTCCCGACTGTCTAAACACATTCGACGCATTTTCCAATTTCTCTTTAGACAGGTTTAGTTTTCAATTCATAATCACATCTATCACAAGTGTATTTAATCTCTACACATGCATTTATATTTAATGAACAGTTTGGTGTTTAAAAAAATCCAGACTATTTTCTGGAAACTGCCGTCACACTATTAGATCAAGAATAAATCTTTAACAAGTACTTGTTAGCTTTCTTGATTATTTTGTGTTATTTAATTATAACGTGCGAAGAAGGAATTAAAAATTCAGATGAGGAATTACATTTTTTTCTTTTTGTTACAAATTAAAAAGAATATTTTCTGTTATGGGCGTGGGTCCTTCTTTTTATGTACCTACAGTAAGTTGTGAAAAAACATTCATATTAATATGAAAAGATGTAATTGTATCATCCAGAAATATACAATTCTTTATTGCTTGTCTTTTAGGCTGACATCATAATTTCATGTTGCTTTTAAATACTAAAAATTATATTAGTAAGTATTAGGGATGTGAATAATATCCCAGTTCTATATGTTTTTGTTTTTGTTGTCAATTCTAAACTAATTTCAACAAATAATTTGCTCCTACCACACAGGATGCTATGCTGTGTGAAGAGTTTAGAGCACCACCTGCAGGATAATAGAGGAATTGCCACATTTTTACCAGTTCAAATGCAGACATGTACATTAAATTAAAAATGTGTTTTTGAAAAATTTATTTTGGGGTCAGTGTGGAGATAGATGAGTTGCCACAAAAAAAAATTAAAAATTCTAAAAAGATGTAAAAGGACAAATTTCAAGTAATTATTTATGTAATTATATGTTTGTATTATTCAGTATAATTGTGTCTGTATATTCAACCAGCAAATTTTTAACATGGATCAGAATGATCATGGGTAATGACTATTATTGTCCTGTTTACATGGAGAGAACATGTTAACCAAATTAAGGCTTTGAACCCAGAACGTTTCAGGGGTGAACGTTTCAGGGCTTACAGTTCTACACATCAAGAAGTTTGTAGAACTGCAAAGGTTTCCTGAGCCTTTAAATGCTCTCTTAGTCTGGTTCAGTAATGACACAATTGCTAAAGTAGTCG
The DNA here is from genome assembly GCA_011419295.1 of Clarias macrocephalus. NCBI lineage: Eukaryota > Metazoa > Chordata > Actinopteri > Siluriformes > Clariidae > Clarias > Clarias macrocephalus. Next base: position 17,644 of record JAAGKR010011388.1, read on the forward strand.
TCTGTTCATAGAGTGCTGTATCCAAGCACCTTATAATGAAACACAGAAGGAGTGAATTCACAAGGAGTGGACTGCAGCTGGAGTCAGTGCTGTCTTACCTGGGCTAAGGACAAAAAGGACTAAAACTGTTGCTCAGTGGGCCAAAGTCCTCATTTCTGCATTTTATTACAAGGTCCCAGAGTCAGGAAGAAAAGAGGAGAGGAGAGTCCAATTTGCTTGGGGTCCAGTGTAAAGTTTACTCAGTCAGCGGTGGTTTGGGATGCCGCGTCATCTGTTGGTGTTGGTCCACTGTGTTTAATCAGGTCCAAGGTCAGTGCTACTGACTACCAGGAAGTTTCAGAGCACTTCATGTTGTCTCTGTTGACCAGCTTTATGGAGCTGCTAATTTCATTTTCCAGCAGGACTGGGAACCTGCTCACACTGCCGAAAGTACTAAGACATGGTTTAAGGAACATGGTATCCCTGTGTTTTGGTTGGGCAGCAAGCTCGCCCCACCCTAAACCCCATGAGAGTATTGTGAAGAGGAGGAAGCAAGACAGGCTGCAATCAGAGCAAAACACCTCATCTGTGCCACAGACTGATCGCCTCCATGCCACGCCGCATTGCTGCCATAATTTATGCAAAGGGAACAAGTGCTGTAAATGTTCATACTTTTCAGTAGTCCAAAATTTCTGTGCTAAAAATCTAAAGTCTTAAGTAATATTAAAATTTTCTGATATACTGAATTTTGAGTTTTCATTAGCTGTAAACCATAATCATCAAAATTCAAAGAAATAAACACTTGAAATATATCAGTCTATGGGTAATGAATCTGTATAATATGAGTTAGACTTTTTGAATAGAAATACTGAAATAAATCAACTTTTTAATGATATTCAAATTTATTAAGATATACAGATATACAGGACGTGTTTGGAAAAAGGATATTTTTTTATTTGTTACAGCTAATTGTGTTCTTCATTTTTTCTTGTTTGTTTGTTTGTTTGTTTGTTTGCAAGTGTAAACAACTACATTAAAGTAAAGCATTGGATGACATTATAATAGCAAAAAACAATATAGAAAGGCATTAAAAATAAATAAAAAAATCAATGTTAAATAATAATAATACAAACTACATATATAAACTAAAATGGTACAAATATAGTAAATCAAAATTTGTATAGTATCCATCATATCATTATACAATTTCACAAATTTGGCACTTTTTTGGTATTAATATTTTGTGTGTGTGTGTGTGTGTGTGTGTGTGTGTGTTGCAATTAGGTAGTGGAGATTGCGAAGAAAATTATACAATTTGGGGAATGATGAAGAAAATTTACATTTATGTATGTAATATTTTTTCAATAAAATAAAAAGATTTAGTATATATTCTATATGTTTACAATGAGAAAAATAACAAAATATATCACACATAGTTAAATCAATATCTACATTAGACTTTGAAAAAAAGAATTTTGATAAGTCAAACCAAAATCTCTTAACAAGGGGGCATTAAAAAAGGATGATCAATAGATTCAATATTGACATTAAAAATTACAGTTTAAATGAGGATGACCTAATTTGGATGTAATCTCATTGGCAGGGTATATATTATGCAAAATCTTTACATGTACGTCTTTTACTTTGTTGGGGGACACATAATTGGTGAGGTAAGAGCCATGCTTTTTTCCAGTGTATCTTTGGGTTCTTTGGGTGAGCTGTTTGATGACGTGTCATCCTATCCAATCATGGCACAGGAGGCGGGCTTCTCTCAACCAATCCCCACGCAGAAAGCTCTAACCCGTATCTTAGCAACCGGACGCTAAGAAGTTTGAGGTGTTTGTGCATGGTGAGCTCGCGCGATGATATCGCTAATGTTTTGAATTATTTAAACCTAGTTTATAAGCGCCTGTGAGAAGAATTGATTCGGAAATACTTTTTT
>JAAGKR010011390.1:1442-18912 GCA_011419295.1 Clarias macrocephalus
CACACACACACACACACACACACACACAATCACCTCATTAGTGCTGTAAACCCAACAGTGAACTTCCTGCCATGCAGTTACAATAAGGAGCCTTCAGAGGAACCAGGAACTCAGCAGTGTGTGTGTGTGTGTGTGTGTGTGTGTGTGTGTGTGTCTGATATTCTTCTCTTACCACCACTGGGAAGGATGAGTCATTTACTATCCGACAATTTTATAGAATCCCAGTTAGTTGATGATAGCAGCATAGCGTGAGATTAGCATGTGGCTAACTTGTGGAAAATTTCACCAAGCTCTAATAAAAATGTGTTTCCTCTCGATTTATTAGCTTTTCCATTTTTAAAAAAAATTGAATTGTATTTAGCTGCTAGGTTAACTCAGTTAATTAGCTAATATTTGCTTGGTATTTTGCTTCCCCTAGCAATGATTGCGTTTGTTTGCAAAGGTACCTCTCGTCCTTTAACTTCCTGTGTTAGCTTTCACATTCAGGTTTAACTTTTGTTAACTGGGTTAGCTTATTCGCTCTCATCTCTTAGTATTTATTTATTTATTTTTTTATGTTTTTAGTTAACTTTGTCTTCATGCTAGTCACTTTTTACAACACAGGTTAGCTTTTGCCTGTTAGCTCAGTAACACAGGCTACGATCTTCTCACAGCGCTAGTGCTAGTGTTGAACATGTCAAAAATAAAATGTTATGCTAGTTGTTTCACAAAAAAATTTCTATGAAGTTATATAATTAATTATATGTTTAATGTTTTAATTTTATGTTAAAATGTTGCTCATCTCCTCATAGGCAGAAAGCGAGATAAGTGGAACAGTGGGTGCCAATATTTTTAGTTACCATAGCATTTTGAGTGTGTGTGTGTGTGTGTGTGTTTGTGTGTGTGTGTGCTTCTGCTAACTCCACTGCTCACCCGGGAGTAAATAACTGCGTTACAGCACTAACTATCTCTTAATGACAGTAATTTCTGTATTGACTTCCTCTCTCTCTCTCTCTCTCTCTCTCTCTCTCTCTCACACACACACACACACACACACACACACACACACACACACACACACACACACACACACACGCATGTTCAGTGTGATGCAAATTACTCAAATTCCAGCTGTTCTAAGCTTCTTTGTCCAAGAGCTTCACACTACTTCCATATTATTTATCCTCTAATTTTCAGATGTTTCTATCATTGTTCCTTGAATTACAGATGTTACTTATCACATGATGTTTTCTTGTTCTTTTCCAATAATGTCCAAGGGTTCATGAGTTCTTTTTTGCCTCCTTTATAAGTGTTCTCTAGTTTCCAGGTGTGATCTGGGTTTCATTGCTCTCTACTGTAGATTCTTTGTTGTTTCTGTTTATTCCCCTCTAAATTCCAGATGTTTGTAGATTCAGTGTTCAGTAGTATCTGTATTTTAATAGATCATTTTGTTCTAATTTCCATTTCTGACATATTTGCTTGCTATTTAATGTGTTCCTTGCTATTTAATTTGTCTACCTTTCTTCAAATATTCATTAAATTTGTTTCTTTTATTTTGAAATTTATTTGTACTTTCCAGATGTTAGTTTTGATAGTGTTTATTGTTTGTTTTTCTTTGTTCCCTAGTTTCCAGATGTTTTTTCATAGTTTTTAAATTATGTTTCCAATTTTTAAGCATTTTTAGCTTTCCTTGTTTCCATAGGTTTAGTGCTTATTAGATCCAGATGTTTCTAGCATACCTTTAAATAGTTTCTGTTTCTGTTTTTGCTCTTCATTAAACTGCTGTTTTCTTTAGTTTTTAATTTTACTCAATTTCTTTGTTTGCTGTTTTCCAGAAGTTTTTTTTTTTAATTTTGTTGTTTTTTCCCCAAGTTTCCATATGTTCCTAGATCCAATGTTTATTGTTTTTCAAATGTTCCTAGCTTTAGTGTTGAATAGTTTCCAGATGTTCTTGGATTTATTGGTCACTAGCTTACATATATTCTTTGATATGGTGTTCCCTAGATCTAGATGTTCCTACATGCAGGGTGTATGAGTTTCCAGATTATTCCAGATGTTTAGTAGATTCAGGTTCACTGGTTTCCAGATGATCCAAAGTTTATTGTGTCTAGATAATTCTATAAAATGCCCCCTTTGTTTATAATTTTCCCTGAGATTGTTCTTAGATTAGTTCTTCCCTACTTGTCAGATATTCTTAGATTTTTTTATTACTTTCCAGATGTTCTTAGATTTTTATTTGTTGTTTGATGTTTTAACAGTTAAGGAAGTGATGTTAGCATTTCTGTTTTACACAGTGTCAATAGAGACATAAACAAACAAACAAACAAACAAACAAAGACTGTTGTATGTGTTTTTTTTAAAATGAAGAATCAGAATATTTGGTGCTCTGAGTGAGTTTTGTGTATAAATGCGAATCATGAAGCAGAACCTTATCTCAGAAGCATTATTAGGTGAACAGAACCTGCGCGCTCGTCTCAGCAGCTGGATGAAGTGCACAGTTGGCCTGAGGCCCAGACGAGAGCTTGGTTCTGCTGCAGGCTTTTAAACAAATGAACTAAATTGAAAATGTTACGTGAAATTGATGTGACGGTGCAGGCGGAATATTAACGCGGCGCGCGCACACACACACACACACACACACACACACACACACACACACACACACACACACACACACACACACACACACACACACACGCACGAACAGATAATAAACGACCACATTTAATATAACAGGGCAACACAAAAAGAAAAATATAGGTAATCTTTTTTGCTATAGATTATAGTTAGCACTTTAGCACTGCATCTTTCTATCATCACACAGTTCTTTTTCTTCTTCTTTATGCCCTAAAGCAACTATCCAGATGTTCCTGTTTCTTTTCACAAGATGTTCCAGACTGTTCCATTCAGAATGTCCAGATGTTCCTAGATTTTCACTGCAAATATTTTTAGATCACACACTTTGAAATCATGTTTCCATAAGGTTATCAGTATGCCTATTTTCCAGATGTTCCTCTTCACCCTTCAGTTTCCAGCTGTTCATGTTCTCCTTTAGTTTTCTTGTATTTCTGGATTTTTTTCCCTATTTCATCAGTATTCTCATTTTCCCATGCTTCCAGAGGTTCCTAGTACAGATGGGCCTAAAGTCAATTCAGTGTTGCATCGTGATTCTTTTGTGTATTCTTTTAAATCAGTTTTTAATTCATGCATGTTTGCATTTGAGGCAGTAAAATATTGCCTGTAATCCTGCAGGTGGCGCTCTCTAAACTATTCACACAAGTCAGTATCCTGTATGTTAGGAGCGAATCATTTGCTAATTTTGTTCCCAATTGTAGCAAAGTCTGATTTTATTTATAAAATTCTGATACTCACAGAATCACAGTACAGCTGGAATAACACTATATTATTCACAGGTTTTATATATTCCTCAATTATTTCTATTCTTTATAATTTTTGATTCCAAATGTTCCAAGCTTATGTTTCCTCGTTGCGTACTTTGTACATTTTGTTACCTAGCTTTCAGATGTTACCCTTTTCTTTCTTTTTTTTGCGTGCCTTAAGGTGTAGACATTCTTTCTTTTCTACCATTTCTTTCTTCTGTTTTGTTTTCTAGTTTTAAAAATGTTCCCAGTTACTTAGTTCTGTAGTTCACTGATATCATTTTTTCCTGCTTTAATTCTAGACCCTTTATTTCCCTTGTTCCAGTGTATCCAGATGTCGGTTTACTTACTCCCCCCCCCCCCTTTTTTTAGAAACTTCCAGATGTTCTAAGTATCCCAGGTGTTAGTTTCCCCAGTAATGTTTGTTGTTGTTCTAGATGTTTCTCAATGTTCCTCGATGTTCCTTGATGTTCCTTGGTGCACTTACTGTTCACTCGTTTTCAAGATCTTCTGATTTGAGTTTGTTCTTTAGTTTCCAGGTGTTTCTAATTTCCCTTGGTGACTATGAGTTTCCATGACAACATGAGGAACAGGAAGTGGAAAGTAAATAGTTAGAAAGCATCAGTTCATCTGTGCAGCTTTTTATCTCTGATTTTATTCTGAAAATAACTGAAGCAAAGCTCTGCTGCTATCAAATATAGAAATGAAACTTTTATTTGATTTTTGGTTCATTCAGTAACAGAAGGTTTTATGCTGTGTGTGTGTGTGTGTGTGTGTGTGTGTGTGTGTGTGTGTGTGTGTGTGTGTGGTATTGAAAGAGTGATAACAGCTATTTTATCTCTTTTTAGTATTGTGGGGGGGATAAACACCTGAATCACCTCTGAACACCCACACACACACATACACCCCCCCCCCCCCCACACACACACATACACTCCATTTGTTAGGCTGTGACTCCTGGTCTTTTCAGTCAGGAAAAAGCAAACACATTTATTCCATCCTGCAATGAGATGTCACTATAACGATCCCACAGCTGTGTGTGTGTGTGTGTGTGTGTGTGTGTGTGTGTGCAGGTGAATAATCCCACGAGTGTACATGAGCTCGTTAAGAGCAGAACTGTTGCGCAGCGTGTTGGCGTAACCACACTGATGTATTTCCACACGTGTGTAACGTTTTTATCATCGCTGTGTTTTTTTCTGTATTTGCGGCGATTAATCAGCGTTAATTTGATGCTGAAGACGGAACGGAGGCGCTAACAAGGGTCCGGTCTCAGCATCGTCATCCTCTCTCAGCCTCGTTATCCTTAAAGTGGTCCAGGTCACCGGTGTTACCATGGCAACCACATGCCTGATTGCCTCCAAAATTGCAGGGATGAAAAATAGTTGAAAGCAGTTGACTGGGACGAACGCGGCTTCGCTTCTCACTCATCTTTATTTATTTAACTCCGTAATTAAAGGAGCAGACGCGCGGTTCGCTCAGTTCATGTGGTCCAGATGAGACGAGGCTCGGCACATCCTGGGACCCGACTCCCACGCACGGAGCCGGCGCTGGGCTTTAAATAAAACGGCTCAAACGTTTAACCAGTAAACCAGCAAACAGCCTCCTGACAGCAGAACTACAGTCCAAAGAAAACAGCTAGGATTCAACTTCACTGTTCACTTGGTCCCCAGATGTTACTGTTCTTGTTTCCTGGATTTCAGATGTTTCTCCTCTATTTTATTATCAATTTTCAAGACTTTCTTAATCTCCAGATTTCTTGTTTCTAGATTCCTTGTTGCAAAGTTTTTAGATTGTCTCTGTTCTATAGTTTCCAGATGTGTGTAGATTTATTTGTTCCCTTGAGTATTTTCTAGATGTTCTAAGACATCTTGGAAATATATTTACTGTATATACACAATTGTTCTGTGATTTCCAGATCTTCTTTGGTTTCACTTCTTCTTTGTCCTTTCATAGTTATCAGGATTTACTCTGTTATTTGTTTGCTGGTTTCCAGATGTTCCTAGATTCTTTGGTCTGTAGTTTCTCGATATTCCTAGAATTTATTCTATAATTTCCAGATGTTCATGCTTCCTTTAATCGGTAGTTTCCAGATGGTAAATTTGGTAAGCTGCAGAAGTTCCTATTCTCTATACAGTTCAGTTCCAGATGTTCCTAGTTTCCTGGTTCTTTCTTATCCAGATGTTCACACATACCATGTTCAGTACTTTGCAGATATTTGTTATGTAGTTTCCTGCTGTTTATAGTTTTCATTCCTATCCTAGTTTCTAGATTTTCAGGACTCGTGGTTCTCTCAGAAGTTCTTCTTTGTTCCCTTGTGTCCTCTCACTTGTTTTTTTAATTTTTTTATTTCATACATAATTTTGTTCCTGCATTTCTGTTTTGTTCAGTAATTTCCTGCAATGGACACCAGAACCAGAGACAAAAAAATCCAACTCATTATTGTCAAAAAGCTCAAACACCAAACACCAAACGTTTTAGATGAGATGTGATGAATTGACGTGTGCAGACACACCAGTGTCCAGAGCTCAACGAGCAGTCCAAAAACATCTCAAGAGCTAACCATTAATTACAAAACCTCTCATCACCTCAAACACTAGTAAAAAAACAACAAAAAACAAAAAAACATAATGGACCCTCTCGAACTCCAATGGTAATTAAAAAAAACCTCTCAGGAGCTCACCCATTAATTAGAAAAGCAAAAAAAAAAAAAAAACCTCTCTTAATATATCCGAAAACCAAACATCAGCCAGGAAAAACTTAAAACATCAATTACGCATCATCTAAAACACTGTGAAACCAAACCAGACTTGTTGTCATGGCAACAGGTCCATCGGCAGCATCAAAGAATAGACAAATCCAGTGTCAGGTGAAATCACCAGCTGTGAAATCCTGGAGCTTTCAACCACAAATTCTTTGGTGTTAAATGATCTTGAAATGATCCAGAAACTTTTGGAACGGTGAACAGTCTGGTTATAGAGTTAAAGAGTTAAAATAGTTCTCCAGAAACCTCCAGAAGAACGTCCACAATTTTTCCACATTATTTAGACACCTATCATAAGGCTCAAAGTTCCAAAAACTATTAAAGATCGCAGAGAGGAACATCAAAGTAAAACTCCACCAAAACAAACCAAGATATTCACAAAGTTTCTTAGAATCCTCTCAGAGCTCCTATCGCAGCTTAAAAAGTCCTAGCTGGGAGTCCTAGACTAAAAGTGATTTAGGAAACTTCTCAGAGCAACTCTGAGGAAGGAAAGTACAAAACCCTTTATCTCAGTGAGGGGGCGTGGTCGACCCCGTTGCTAGGGATGATGCAGCAATTCAAGGACTGTGATTGGTTGATAAAAAATAACCTCTGACCTCTGCAAAGGTCTTGAAATGCGCTTTTTGAAAACAGACTATATGATAATAGAACAGACAGTGGAAGAAGTTGTATAATCATGACTACAGGCTACTTCATACAAAGTTTCTGTTATAGGCTAAATATCTTACAGATAATTAAACATCCAAATGGTGAAAATGTGTCGACTTTTGAAGCAGCCAGTTTCCACACAGTAGTTACTATATTTAAGTTCTCACACTTATTTATCGTACTGATTTTATTACTTGTGATCCATTTCAGATTGATGGGAGCAAAACGGCTCAGCTTTCACCAGTTTACATGATCACAGGACAGTTTATTTAAGCTGCACTTTTGGATGGTTTGTAGCCAACAATCCAAGAGAGATGGAAGGAAGTAAAACAACAAGAAAACCAGACTGGACAGAAGAGCAGCGTTTACTTTTAGCTTTGTGTTCAGTGTTTGGAGAATATTTCTTCTTTCCTCCATTTTGTCCTCTGCTATAGAAACTCTTAAGCCTCTTAAAAGTCCTCCTCTCTACTCTGAACAGTTTTTACCTTAGGAGCTGTTTTTAGGGCTAAGATGTTTTGTGGATCTTTTTTATCTTTCCTAAGATTTAATCCTAAATTTAAGAGGAAAAGTCTAAGAAAATGCCATAACTCTAAGAATTTTCTTAGAATTTCGTCACTAGGAGCAACTTTTAGGCTTAGGAAGCTTTGTGAATACGGGCCCAGGTCTTTAGAGAATAAAAACCAAATTTCTCCACAGTTCTAATGTTCATTTCTCTGAACGTTCAGGAGGTCCATTTGGAGCACAGATGATCAGAGATGGATGAAGCTTCATAATCCCTTCAGAGGAATAAAAACTAATAAAATAATGATTTTAGTCATTTCAATAATGAAGCAGGATCATGAAGCATGTTCACAGACGGAGATCCAGAGTCGTCCTGCTGCTGTGTTCACACGAGCTGTGAGCATCTCCTGGGGCTTTATTATTATTATTATTATTATTATTATTATTATTATTATTATTATTATTATTTCTTCTTCTCAGTTTCTGGGAAATTAATCACTCGGCTCGGTCCCATGGCTCTCTCCTACATGTGAAGGCATGCACTGCATTCAACTATTATGCCCAAAAATATCTTAATTATCCCTGCTGTGTCCTGCTGGAAGTGAGAAGAAGCGTACAGAACGTTCTCCTGTAACCCACAGCAAGCTCGGGATTGTCTCGGCTTTCATGTGTTTGTTTTATTTTTGGTGGAATTCTTCCTTTTAGTTCAAAGATATAAATAATACAGTACGGTTTTCTGTCTAAAGGAATCTGGGATCTCGATAACTCTGTAGGACCTTCAGGTTCCTCGAGCGTTCTTCGAAGAGTTTTAGGTAATAATTAGCTCCCTGCTTCCTAAACATGTTCTGCGGTACATACAGTGTTCAGATTAAATAAAAGCTGTGCCAAAAGTGGTACAGATTCAATTATTTGACTATTAAATTCTTCAATTCCTCCATTATTAGATTCTTTAATTATTTAGAGGAATTAAATGGTTCCCGGAGGCTTCGCTGGAGACCCGACTGTCCTCACATGTCTAAAGCGTTTCTGTCTGGAAACTCACGACTGCTCACGGTCCTACTCCTGACCTTCTGACTTCCCAGAGTAATTCAGCATCTGTTCCATCTTCCTTCCTGCTCTCGGCCAATCAGAACACGGCGTGTAAACGTCAACCTCGCATAAACAAAGCATGATGGGTAATCCTGGGTAAAATTGTGTTAGTCATAATGGATATGTTGTTTATGATGCAGATTGTGTTTGTGAATAATAGATGGTGATTGGATAAAAGGCGTGTTGTTCATCACACACACACACACACACACACACGCGCGCGGATCATAACTGTCAGTGTGCATGTGGCACATGCTTTATTCATTGATGCTGAAATGTGTTAGCGTTGTCAGGCGCGCTGTGCAGCTGTTACACCTCGGCGGTGCTGTGGTCCTCCCGAGGCCCGAGACGGTGCGTGATGATCTCCATAAAAACTCCATCCAGAAACATCTGGTGCTCTTTGAAAGGTTCTGCTTTTCTTTGATCGAGATGAAAGAGGAACACAACACATCCTTTCTCACTCTTTCTCGTCTTTTCCCGCTGTTCTTGCTGCTGGTCCGAGACGTTAAAAGTGAGCGATGAGGTCGCACTGATATAGACCACGCCCACTTCCACATATAAAGCACAGTGATGTTGGTTCAGACGCAGTGTTACCCTGGAACCAAGCGCAAGTAGCCGTTACTATGACAACCACTCCAGAAGAAAAAAGTCCTTTACAAATCTATCAATTGATCACTCCTGTCTGTGTCTGTCTGTCTGTCTGTCTGTCTGTCTGTCTGTCTCTGTGTGTAACACTTCTGAGGCTTGTGACAGCTCACAGGTAATTCAGTTTCTCCTTGAACCAAAGCTTTTCAGCGGTTTATTTTTATTACACACTCGCTCACACACACACACACACACACACACACACACACACACACACACACACACACACACTCTCTGCTCATTGTGCTGGATCATTTTTCTCTCTCTCTTCCACAACACATGAAACCCCACATAAATAGGCGTGTTAACCAGGCACAGGGGTGAGGATGACGCTTCACCTGCTCTTCCCTGCCACCCCATCCCCCCCCCCCCCCCCCTCCCCTCGAACAGGGAAGCAAACCCTCCCTCGTCTGTGTGCCCGATCTGTGGACATCTGGAACCACTGGACATGTTGGTGTCCTTCATGTGGTGTGGACATTAGAGGGCGGAACTAAACCAGAACAGAAGGTGCCCGAGCGCCCCATCGACTGCAGCGGAACCTCACGATTATTCACCTTAAGAACTGAAATTTAGCAAGAAACCGGACCAAACGCGGGCTAAGTTGCGCGTACGTCCAGGAGTCGTTCGAAACTTTGCATTTTGTGTAAGATTAAGTGAAGACGCAGCGCCGCGGGTCCCGAGAGTGTCACAAGGACGGCAGCAAGAAGAAAAAGGAGCCACTTTCAGTTTGGTTATTAAAGCAGCCGGTGCCGAGAGGAACCATAAATTAATGTTAAGTGAGGTTTAATGTCTATGTGCATCACATTTGACTTCATTTACACGTCTTTTCTAAATGTTTTGATTGTTTTTATATGCAGAAATATGATTATCGTGCTGGACATTAGTAATATTGGTGATATTTTTGGGTGGCTGGAGCAGATTATCTGCATTATGAGACAATGAGTTTCACAATACGGAATCTCACCTCAAGATGAAACCCGCGTGCCGAGGTTCCGCTGTGTGTAGAGGTGTTCCGATGATCAAACGCTCGGTTCTTATCAACATCACAGAGTAGATCTTCAGGTGTGATGCAGCACGGAGAGAAAAGTAAAGTTTTATCCATCGTCTGCAGGAGTCGCCGGTGACGTCCTCACACACACACTGCATCCAGCTGTTTCACACAGCCAGCTGTTCATCTAAACACATCAAACACTCACAGACTCACCTGAGAGCAGGTCATTAATTCAGGACACAATTACAGAAAACATCAAATAGAAGTGTGTGGAAAATACACGGGACTTTATTATGACGGCTGGTTTAACATCATATGTGTTGAACCAGTGCCTCAGTGTGTGTGTGTGTGTGTGTGTGTGTGTGCGTGTGCGTGTGTGTGTGCAGGGGGTAAGATTATTCAGCAGAGGAGCCGTATAATACATTTTGAGAACTTTATACTTTATGAAGCAACAGACAGTCGTATATTTTCCAGGATGTGCCGAAGGATCCGCAGTTTGTTTAAAGTTTTTTTATTCCTCAGATCAGAATCGAAATTCTCAGAACAGCTTCACATCGTCTCATCAGAAAAGCCATTTCACCTTCCTTTGAACACACTGGCGACGTTTCTCAGCTGGTTCTCGAGAACAGTTCACGTGCTGATCTGATCTGATGAACCTGCTTGTGACGGAGCGCAGAACGAACAGTGTCAGAGCTTCTCACAGTGGAGGAACAACCAGGAAGTGAAAACATGAGCCTCAGTCAGGGTGAAGGCTGTGGGGAGAACATCTCCAAATCCACAAGTGTGTAAACCAGACCAGTACTGTAATACTGTAGAGTCCTTAATGCTTCATGTTCGTTTGGTCGAAGGCCTGGTCAACTAAACATCACTCAGACCGCGGTTCCGTTCCTCTTCTCCGTTCCTTCTCCCGCCTGGAGGTGGAAGGCTTATGATCTGCAGACTCAGACTCAGGAGACCCTGCTGGCTGCCCTGGGTGCGGCGTGTGAGCGTGGTGCTGATCCGCGGTTCAGGGAAACACAATACATCACACAGTCCGCCTCAGTGAGCAGTGCAGGGCGGGAACTATTTACTATAGAGATCCTTCTAGAAGAAGCATCCATTCTCAGAGCTACACACACACACACACACACACACACACACACACACACACACACACACACATGTTTATTTCCATCCAGTGAGTGCGTGCCAGTGTTTCAGGTTGTGCTGGAACACAGGAACACTCTGCAACCTCCAGGAACTCGGTCCGTCGCATCCGTCTGTCTGTTTGTTGAGTCTTTCCCACGTCTCTGCGCTGTAAAAAAAAGATAAATAAATAATGAAAAGAGAGAAAATAAGAACAGAATACAATACTGAGAGTATCTATTACATAGAATAAAACTTTGTGGGGACGTAGGTGAGATGAGTGTCACATCAAGACCCCGCCTTGTGCCCTAAGTCTGCTGGGATAGACTCCGCCCCCACGACCCTGAACACAGGACTAAGTGGTGTAGACGAGGAGTGAGTGAGTTAATACGCGCTCATGCAGCTGAACTCCACACCAAATCACGCGCACGTCTCAGAACGTCCGGTATATAAAACAAAAGAAAAACATTTAGTCCTGCAGTCAAAGATAAAGTGACACTTTACTCTCGCACACTTTCTGTCTCTGTCTCTGTCTCTCATTTCCTCTCTCTCTCTCTCTGTGCCACTTCCAGTATCTCTCTCTTCATGTCTTTCTTTCTCTTTCATTCACTCTTCTCTCGTTTTCTGTCCTTCTTCTCGTCTCAGTCTCAGCATTTTTCTCTTTCTGTTTCTCCTTTATTGTCTGTCTCTTTTGTCTTTGTCTGTATGTCTCCCCATGTCCCTTCCCTCTCCAGTCGCTCTCTCTGTCTCTGTCTGTTTCTTCCTGTCTGTCTTTTTGTCTCTCTCTCTCTCTGTTTATTGTTTTTCTTTCATTTTAGCTCATTCATTTTCTCTTTCATTAATGCATTATGCAGTGTGTTCTGTAGGGCAGATGAGAGACAGATCCGGCCGTTTCCCCCTGAAGTATCAGTCAGTCTGGTGTAGGACGGAATGGACCCGCTTTTCTCTGCAGACCCCAAAGCGTAAAACTGCAGTGTGTGTGAAATGTCAGCGTATAATATGTGAACTCGCACTCTCACGCCTTTAATTATTAAACTGCTGATTTATTGGCACTGCGGGCGACCGCGGGAAGCAATCATTCTGTTCTGGCGGAAGAGTTTCATTTCGAGTTTCATTTGTGTGTGTGTGTGTGTGTGTGTGTGTGTGTGTGTGTGTGTGTGTGTGTGCGCGCGCGCCCAGAGCTAATGAGACAGGACAAGAGGGGACAGAGCAGGACAGAAGTGTGGCTAGAGCAGGACAAGAGGGCACAGAGCAGAACAGAAGAGGGGACAGAGCAGGACAAGAGGGGATAGAACAGGACAGAAGAGGGAACAGAGCAGGACAGAAGAGGGGACAGAGCAGGACAGAAGTGGGGACAGAGCAGGACAGAAGTGGGGACAGAGCAGAACAGAAGAGGGGACAGAGCAGGACAGAAGTGGGGACAGAGCAGGACAAGAGGGGACAGAGCAGGACAGAAGTGGGGACAGAGCAGGACAAGAGGGGACAGAGCAGGACAGAAGTGGGGACAGAGTAGGACAGAAGTGGGGACAGAGCAGGACAGAAGTAGGGACAGAGCAGGACAGAAGTAGGGACAGAGCAGGACAAGAGGGGACAGAGCAGGACAGAAGAGGGAACAGAGCAGGACAGAAGAGGGGACAGAGCAGGACAGAAGTAGGGACAGAGCAGGACAGAAGAGGGGACAGAGCAGGACTGGGACAGTGTATCATGTCTGTACATCAGGACTGCGTGCCCTCGTTCACACATTATAAGATGTTTTTGTTAAATATGAAGGACTTTCCTGCTGCCTGCACACACACACACACACACACACACACACACACACACACACACACACACACACACACACACACACACCTGTAATACACCACTGATGTCAAACTACAGTAAAGCTCTGTCGCCCCCTGGTGGAGAATCAGAGAACACTCAGCATCATCAATTTTCTGTCACCAAATCTTCACACTAAAATATATGTAGATCATTATTTATAATATTACTTTGTTGTATTTTTTTCCTCTTTGTCTTCATGTCCATCTGTCTTTTCTGCTGGAGACTTTGCAGTATGTCTTGTTGTGTCCTTAAAATGTTAATCAGGGAGGATGTTCTGGACAGGGACGCAGGTCTGCCCTACAGGTTACTGTTACTGAGAATCATCTGCTCTCTTCTTCTTCTTCTTCTTCTTCTTCTTCTTCTTCCTTTTCTACTTCAAAGACACGTTGTGCTTCTGGGAGCGGTGGTGATGATGGTGGCGTGACTGGGCCATAAATTCCCCCAAATTCCCCACATTAGTTCATGTTTATGATTTTCCATTATTTAGTAGAAGAGCCATGCTTTACTCAGTTTAATTTAAAAAAAAGCATGTTTTTAATAATAGTAATACTATAAGGTTTTAAACCCCTTTATTTTGTTATATTAAACTTCTCGTGTTTTCCATTAGACGTCGTTTCCTGATTAATTAATCTGAAGATTAAGAAAAACACCATCACGTCTGCTAGGAATATAAACTCTGTAAAACGCTGTAATTCTTCATTAGCATGTCACAGCGAGCAGCACGGTGGTGTAGCGCTTTAAGCTAATTTGCGTTCCCAAATTGCCCGCAGTGTGTGAATGAGTGAGTGAATGTTGACTGAAAGTCCTACAACTGTCATAAAAACATGAATAAATACACTGGCCCCCACTGGCCCCCACGGTCGGCCCCTCGCTGGACTACAGAGGTTCCTATACGGATCAATGAAATGTCACAGGGTCCATGGTCCTACCCCGAACCACCAGAGGGCGCACTCACTAATGTTTTCAGTTCTGTTTTTTTCCTTTTTGGTTTTGAGTTACTAAATATTATTTATGAGTCACACAGTAGCATGTGTGTGTTTGTGTGTGTGTGTGTGTGTGTGTGTGTGTGTGTGTGTGTGTGTGTGTGTGTGGGTGGGTGAGGGGGGATTTGATTTGACTTGAATAGTTCGAGATTTTGGAATGCTTTGGGTAAATTTATTATAAAATACCAGTAAAGTCAGTTTCAGTTCCAGACTAAATACAGTAACACTGACGTTTACATTTACATGAACTTAAACATTAACATTAATGTAAACACTAACTTAAACATTAAAAATAACATTAACACTACAGAATGTGGAACAGTTGCTGTATTTACCAACAGAGTCTTGTTTATGATAAATATAAATATAATAAAAATCATAGAGAAACAGCTTATGGGGCGTAAAACAGCAAACATCAATTACAGCAACAATCAGTTTAAATGATCACAAGGATCATTAGCATTATTAGCTATTCATATTAGCTATTCAAGTCAAGGGGGTGAATACTTATACTTATATATATATATATATATATATATATATATATATACTTATATATGCACACGGTTCGACAAAATGAATAAACCTGTCCCCCTAGTGGTTCATCAAGATATAATAAAATAGAGTGAAAAAAAAAACAGAATTATACAAAAGAAATATCGAGATGAGGTGAGATGTTGCATTTGAGGGCGTGGTGCTGTGTACAGATATTACAGCTGGGAATGAGTGTGTGCAGGTGTGTGTGTGTGTGTGTGTGTGTGTGTGTGTGTGTGTGTAAGACGGCTCCTACCAGTCGGAGTCAGCGCTTGTTGGTGTCCAGTCCTCGTATGGATCAGGACTAGAAGCTGTTCTTCAGTCTGTTTGTCTGTGATGCGACGGACTCGAGGGCTGCAGGTCAGACAGATGGTGTGCAGGGTGAGCTGGGCCTGTCAGTAGGGTGTTGGCTCCAGGCAGAGCGCGGAGCAGCTGATGACTTTCTGGGAGGTGATAATGACCCTCTGAAGTCAAATCTCCATAGGATCCCCATGCAGTACCACACTGCCAGCCAAAACTCAACCAAAGAAACCTTCACACACTCTATATTTCATCAGGCCGCCTTTTACTTTGATCACGTCGTGGCATGGAGTCGATAAGCTTAAGAAGCGTCACAACATTTTGTCCAGTCCAGAGTGGCCTTCATTTCTCTCTGCGGTCTCGTACTGATGATGTGAGAGTCGGAGCGCTCCGACCACATTTCTTCCTCGATGATGATGATGATGATGATGAAGGTCAGTGCTGTCTTTCCAGGGTTTAATAATGTGTTTAACAGTTCTTACCCCAGTGTTATAGTTTCAGCAATCTCCTTAGTTGTTTTCTTTGCTTGATGCAGGATAATAATTTGACCTTCTCAAACATCTTGGCCACGCCCACAGGATGCGCCTCTAACATGGGCGTGTACTTGGGCCAATAACTTGTTACAGCTGCAGTAGTTATACACATTATGCAGAATCTTAACTATTCACTTAATGAAATCCACTTGCACTCAACACTGTCAGGCTTTGGACATCATTCCTGAGGCACGCAGGTGACAAACTGGAACTGGAATGGGCTGGTGTGTGTGTGTGTGTGTGTGTGTGTGTGTGTGTGTGTGTGTGTGTGTGTGTGTGTGTGTGTGTGTGTGTGCTCAACCTTTTATTCCGACCAAGCAGCAGCCACACCAGGTTCGTCCCTGTGAGGTTCGTGAGGCTCCCTGACGCCGCTCTCTTCACGCTGGACCTGTTTGTCAGCAGTATCGTTATCCACACGCTCCCTCATGTACACTGATGTGCTCTCGTCCTCCAGGTTCTGCTCCTCAGAAACGTCCCACTGAGGTGAGCTGAGCTTTTGTCTGAAGTTTTTCTCTGAAGCGAGACGAAACGCTCTGTATTCTAAATAAGTAGAATAGTGATAATGAAGCGCAGAGTGTTTGTGAGTTCAGTCCATGTGTGTTAAACTGTGGACAAGTTAAATAAGTGTTTTATTCTGAACTCGACCACCAGGTGGAGCCACATGCTGCAGTTTCATTTCTTTCTTTTCTTTTCTGTAATTCATTCTTTTCAGTTAATTTTTTCTTTCATTGTTATTCTTGGTAAAATAATCTTCATCTTCATCATCAGAATAAATGCGTTTTTAAAACTGAAAATAAACATAAATGTACATTTGCAGACATGAATCTGTCGGCTTCTCTCGATTGTAGATATATTTTAATCAATTTACAAAGAGCAGAAGAAAAGAGTTAAAAAAACATTATTGACTAAACAGAGTAAATTGAATTAATTACCTTAGTAAGCAAAATTAATCACATTTAAATAATGAAACTCTTAAATACTAACAAGTGTTAGTGTAAACACAGCGCACACACCGCGCGACGCTCCCTAAAATATATCAATCACTGAAATATTTATAGCACAAAACAAAAAACAAACAAAAAAATGTGCTGTCTACACAACCCTATTGGTAAAATAAATAAATAAATAAATAGAAAGTTGCTTTACCTTAGTTTTCAACTCTTTATGCAAATAAGTTTAACTTTTAATATAGAAAAATAACTCTGATATCTCCTGTGTGTTTTTGGGTCAGACGTGTTAGTTTATGTTATTATTATTTTATCAGCATAAGGTGAATGTCACAGAGTGTGTTTGTTAGTGAGTAAATAAACACACACAATGTATTGTTTCACTATCAGCACATATTATATATGAATTAGTTTATAGTTTTAGTGTAATAACATTGTGAACACACACGCTGCTAAACACAACCACAGGAGGAAGTGAAGAAAGTCAAATCAGAGCACAGAACACACTCGCAGAGATCACACTCAGGTTTTTGGCAGAGAAATAACGGCACGGTAAATTCCACCAAGAAAACCGATTAGCTTGTTAAGCTCCGCCTCCGTGTTACACACTGTCGAGTAATAAGTGAGTGAGAGCGGAACGCTGTAGACGATGAAGAGAGACGTGATGGAGCGGTGTGACTGAATCACTCGCTAATTTCCGGTCTGATGTGTGAACTATGTGTGTATGTAGGATAATTATTCATTATTCATAGTAGATATTCATAAATATTAAGTATGTAAACACATACTGGAGTGATACTGCTTTATAATCTAATGTAATAATGCTGTAAACACACTGTAGAGTAATAAAACTGTAAACACACTGTAGAGTAATAAAGCTGTAAACACACTGTAGAGTAATAAAACTGTAAACACACTGTAGAGTAATAACACTGTAAACACACTGTAGAGTAATAAAACTGTAAACATACTGTAGAGTAATAACGCTGTAAACACACTGTAGAGTAATAAAGCTGTAAACACACTGTAGAGTAATAAAGCTGTAAACACACTGTAGAGTAATAAAACTGTAAACACACTGTAGAGTAATAAAGCTGTAAACACACTGTAGAGTAATAAAGCTGTAAACATACTGTAGAGCAATAAAACTGTAAATACACTGTAGAGTAATAACACTGTAAACACACTGTAGAGTAATAACGCTGTAGACACACTGTATAGTAATAA